>PVIA01004694.1:0-131754 GCA_004024845.1 Tonatia bakeri
CTACTTATTCTCTATATCTTTTCCCCCTCCCTCCTCCTCCTACTTCCCTGTTGCTAACCCTCCATTTGATGACTTTTTTTTTTTTTTTACTGTTCATATTTTTAATCTTTTTCTTAGGTCAGTCCCTTTAACATTTCATATAGTAAGGGCTTGGTGATGATGAACTCTTTTAACTTGGCCTTGTCTGAGAAGCACTTTATCTGCCCTTCCATTCTAAATGAAAGCTTTGCTGGATAGAGCAATCTTGGATGTAGGTCCTTGCCTTTCATGACTTGGAATACTTCTTGCCAGCCCCTTCTTGCTGTAAGGTCTCTTTTGAGAAATCAGCTGACAGTCTGATGGGAACTCCTTTGTATGTTACTGTCTCCTTGTCTCTTGCTGCTTCTAGGATTCTCTCCTTCGTTTTTACCTTGGCTAATGTAATTATGATGTGTCTTGGCGTGTTCCTCCTTGGGTCCAACCTCTTTGGGACTCTCTGAGCTTCCTGGACTTCCTGGAAGTCTATTTCCCTTGCCAGATTGGGGAAGTTTTCCTTTAATATCTGTTTAAATGAGTTCTCAATTTGTTGCTCTTCCTCTTCCCCTTCTGGTACCCCTATAATTCGGATGTTGGAATGTTTAAAGGTGTCCTGGAGGTCCCTAAGCCTCTCCTCAGTTTTTTGAATTCTTGTTTCTTCATTCTTTTCTGTTTGGTTGTTCCTTTCTTCATTCTGGTCCACTCCATTGTTTTGAGTCCCAGTTTTCTATCCCTCACTATTGGTTCCCTGTGAGTTTTCCTTCATTTCTCTTATTGTAGCCTGCATCCGTTCATCTAATTTATGTCCAAAGTCTACCAATTCTGTGAGCTTCCTGATCACCAGTGCTTTGAACTGTGCATCTGGTAATTCTGCTATCTCTTGGTCACTTAAAAAAATTGGTTCTGGGGCTTTCAAATCTGTTTGAGCCATCTTTTTTATTTTCCTTTGGTTTGGTTGCGGCTGTTACGTAAGGGTGGCGGAGCCTTAGGTGTTCACCAGGGCGGGGCACCCCAGTCGCTGGGTTATGACGTTTTATGTGGGGGCGGGGTCTGAGAGGGAACAATGGTGCCTGCTCTGCTGTCTCTAGGACTTCCGTCCCCTCCACTGCCTCCCACAAGCAAATTGGGCCCTTCCTGTGCTGGCTCCCGGGCGGTGGGCTTGTGCACTTGTGCACTTTCTGGGACTCTGTGGGCCTCCCCGAGAAATCTGTGAGGCTGAGAGAGTCTCCCAGCCTCAGCTCCCAGACAGGCGGCTTGGCCCATTTTTGCTGCCTGTTTTCACTTAGTTTGTGCAAACGTGTGGCTGCGGACAGCCAGCTGCCCTGAGCCCCTCACTGGGTCTGCCAGTCGCCTCCACGCCCAGGGTCCGCCACCAGTCCGTCCGCTGCCGTCTGCGCCCCCGCACGCCCGCGCCTGTCAGCCAGCGTTTCTTCCCGCCGGGACCCCTCGACACCTCTCCGCAGGCCTCCGGCTCCGCCGCTCCTTACCGGTCTGGATGCACTGGAGCCCGACTTCTGTTCAATTAATTTCTCTCTGTTCTGGTTGTTTCTTGTTTCTCAATTTTTGTTGTCTTTAGTTTTGGTTGTGTGAGGAAGCACAATGCGACTGCCTATGCCTCCATCTTGGCCGGAACTCAAAAAGCTAGTATTAAAATTTTTAATGAAAGAAATTAAAGCTATTCAGCAAAAAATAAATAAATAAATAAACAAAAGCCGTGTCTCCAAATACAGTTGCCTTCTGAGATGCTAGGGGTTAGGGCTTCAATATAAGATATTGGGGAGGGGGATACACTTCAGCCATAACAAATGGTATTGCCAGTGTTGGCAATGGATTTAAGGAACAGACACTTTATACACAGTTATTGGAAGTGTTGAGACAACACTTCCAATATTTTTGGCAAATCCTATGTATCAAAATTTAAAATGTTATTACCCTTCGACTCATTAAATCTACACCTAGGAAACTACTTTATGAATATATTCTCAAAAGTATGCACTGATGCGTGTATTGCAGCAATGTTTGCAGTAACAAGAATATGCAAAAAATAAATGTCCATTTGTGGAGAAATAGTTAAGTAAAATTGTGAAAATCCTTGTAATGGACTACTACATGACAATTAACAACAGTGAAGTAGAGTAAGTATGCTAATCTGGAAAACGCTCCACATTAAATGAAAAAAGCTAGGTGTAGTAGAATATATGTAATATAGGCATACCTTGTTTTGTTTTGTTTTTTGAAGATTTTATTTATTTTTAAGAGGGAGAAAGAGAGGGAGAGAAACATCAATCTGGTTACCTTTCACATGCCCCCTACTGTGAACCTGGCCCACAGCCCAGGCTTGTGCCCTGACTCAGGCCGGTGCTCAGTCCCCTGAGCCACACCAGTCAGAGCAGCATACCTAGTTTTAATGTACCTTGCTCTTTTGTACTCCACATGTATTGCATCTTTTACCAATTGGAGCTTAGTCCCTCCACCAGCAAAAAAACTATGACTTACTGAAAGCTTGGGTGATGGTTAGGTTTTTTTTAGCAATAAGGCATTATTTTAAATTAAAGAAGTCTACTTTGTTTTGTTTTTTAAAGACATAATGCTATTGCACTTAGACTGTGTACATGTATATACATCCATATTTTTTTCCTGGAAGGATACACAAGATAAGAGTACCTATCTTTGAGGGGAGGGGTTAAAGAGTAAGTGGGTCATGATTACTGTAGTTTCTTTTTTAATTTAATTTTAATCCTCACCCGAGGATATACTTATTGATTTGAGAGAGAGAAAGGAACATCAGTGTGAGAGAAACATCGACTACTTCCCAAATGCGCCCTAATGGGGAATGGAGCCACAATGTAGTTATGTATCCTGTCTGGGAATCAGACTCGCAGCCTTTTTACGGGACAACACTCCAGGCAACTGAGCCACCCAGCCAGGGCTGTAGTTTCATTTTTGTTTTTTGGAATCATGAAGGTTTTTGTAAACTCCTTGACCATTTATCATTTTGTTTTTTAGGTTAAAAAATATATACATACATGTGAGAAAAATGACAACAGTGTAAAAAAACAGACACTGAAAAGTCTCCCTGTCTAGATGCCAACCTCACAGTCCCACAGCTCCCTTCCCCAGGGGTGGTTTCTGCTACCGGTTTGTGTGTGTGTTCTTTCAGAAGTATTCCTCACTCTCATGAGCACCCTACTTCCACTCGCTATGAATATTCTGTGCCTGCTTCTCTATACTGTGATTTTTCCCCCCAGCAATACATCTTAGAGGTTGATCTTTATCAGAAAAAGTAGATCTAGCCCATTCTTCCCTCCACCGTCATTTTATAACGTAACTTTTGAAACGTACACAAAAATGGAGAGGTTATTTAATGAAGCTGCATGTTCGTCACCCCAGAAAGTTCCCTTGTACACTCTTGCAGTCAGTCCATACCTCCCGCCATAGGCAGCCAGTGTTCTGATTTCTAGTAACATAAATTAACAACCTGTTTTTGGACTTTATGTAAATGGAATCTATAGTATTTGCCACTGAGTCTCACTTGTTTCAGCATAATGTTTTTGAGATTCATTAATGTTGTCGAATGTGTTAGTATTTTTTTTCCTTGAGAAATATTTTAGTTTATGAATATACCACAGTGTTTATCCATTCTCCTACTGATGGACATTTGGGTTATTTCCAGTTTGGAGGTATTACAGATAAGGCTTCCATGAACAGTCATAGTATAAGTATTTTGTTGATATAGGTTTACATATCCGTAGCTAAATACCCAGGAATGGAATTGGTAGATTGTAGGATAGTTAAATATATGAACATAAGACTTTATAAGAATCTGCCACCTTGCAAAGCTTATGTAGTTTTAAACTTCTGCCAGTAATGGTACCGAGTTCCAGTTCCACATCAACATTTGGTGTTGTCAACGTACCCCATTCCTTTTATTTTTATTTTTTAAAAGATTTGATTGATTGATTGATTTTTATAGAGGAAGATAGGGAGAGATACATCAGTTGGTTGCCTCTTGTATGTCCCCAACCAGGGATGCGACCCCGTAACTCAGGCATGTGCTCTGACCTGGAATTGAACCTCCAGTGTTTTGGTGTGCTAGATGATGCCCAACCCACTGGGCCCACTTAGGGTTACTCCATTCTTTTTTTTTTTAATATTTATTTATTTTTAGAGGGGAAGGGAAGGAAAGAGAGAGAGAAACATCAATGTGTGGTTGCCTCTCATGTGCCCTCTGCCAGGGACCTGACCTGCAACCCATTCATATGCCCTATACTGGGAATCGAACTGGTGACCCTTTGGTTCTCAGGCAGGCACTTAATCCACTGAGCCACACCAGCCAGGGCATACTCCATTTTTTTAATAGTTTGATAGTATCCCATTTTTGACTATATTGTAGCTTGTTTAACAGTTCTCCGTTTCTGGGCATTTAGATTTTCTCTGGTCTTCTACTACAAGTAATGTTACAGGGACTTGTATACTTGTACATATTTATCTGTAGGATAATATTTTTGAAGTGGAATTGCTGGATCAAAGGGTGTTATAAAATTTCCTTCTATAAAGGTCATGCTCATGTATACTCTCACCAGTTGTGTATGAGTTACTGTTCAAATATTTGATCAAAACTTTCTAATTATTGCCAGTCTGTTATGTGTAAAACAATTGGTTTCGTGTACAGTTGTAATTATTTTATTATGAGTGTAACTGTTGTATTATGAGCATCATTTTACACTTAAAAGCCATTTATGTTTTTTTCTGTGATCTATCTATTCATGTTATTTGCCCATACTTCTGTGGTATTACTGATCTTTTTCTTAGTTCAAAAAAATTCTTTATTCGTAGGAAGTGTATTAGATAGCATTTTCTGTATCAATTTTATTATTTGTTTCAACCTTGTTCATAATGGATTATGCAGGTATCTTAATTTTTTTTTAAGGTGAAGTTGATCAATTTATTAGAAACACATTTTCTACTCCAGGATTATAAAAAATGCTTCCACATTTTCCTTTAGAAATATGTCTCTGTCCCTGGCTGGGTTGCTCAGTTTGTTGGAGTATTGTCCTGCTCACCAGAAGGTTGTGGGTTTGATTCCTAGTCAGGGCACATACCTAGATTGTGGGTTCAGTCCTGGGTCTGGGTGTGTACAGGAGACAACTGAATGATGTTTCTCTCTCTCAAAAAAAAAAAAAAAAATCAATAAGCATATCCTCAAGTGAGGATTTTTAAAAAAAAAGAAGGAAAGGTTGTGTCCCATGCCCTGTGTCTCTGTTTTACTTTTAAATCTTTGATCCTTTTGTAATTCTTTTCTTTCATCTTCTAGGTGACTAACCATTTGTTTTCAATCCCATTTATAGAATATCTATTTTTTTCTGAATGATTAGAGGTGCTATTTTTTATCATGTTTTAAATCCACATAAATATTTTAGTCTGTATTTGGGCACTATTTCATTGACCTGTTTCTCTCTCTTTGGAGAGGTAACCAGCTGTGTTAAGTAGTAAGTATAGCTTTATATTATTTTCAATATCTGCTAAGGCTCATTTTTTTCCTCATATTTTTCCTGGTTATCCTTAAATGTTTATTTCTCCATTTAAAGTTTAGAAACAGCTTATCTAATTAAAAATTTTATTAATCTTGTCTTACTAAATTTACATAACTAGGGAAAATTAAGTCTGCTTATTCCAGAACAGTATGTATTACTATTTATTCAAGTCTTCTCTGTGTCTGCAGATAGTGTTTTAAAGTTTTCATCACATAGATTTTATATATTTTTTTTACTAAATTTAATCCTTTAGATAATCTGTTTTCATAGACTCATTATATTTTCTGGTTGAGTCTATGTAGGAATACTCTTAATTTTTTAAAATTTATTTTATCCCATGTAACTTTGCTTGATTTTAATAGTTCTGCTTATAATAATTCACTTGATTTTTTCAGTGATAAACTGATGATTAAAAAATAATAATTTTATTTCTCCATCCTTCCTAATTTCTTATGATCTCCAAATGTTACTTAAATTAAAAAATTATATCAACCACATAAAAGAATGCTGTAGATCCTAAAATATATCAATATGGAAAACATCTCCAAGAAATATTAACTAAAAAAATAAGCAGAAGGACATATATAGTCTGATTCTATTTGCTAAAACAAAAAAACTTTAAAACATAGAAACAAAATATTCTTCTTGCACTTTTGCACTTTAGGATTGCTCCTGGTGTGAAGTAATCACATACCCTGCAGGCCAACAACAGTCTTGTTTCATTTCCCATAGCTTCTTGCCAGTAGTACCCAGGTTTCTTTCAGATGGATTATAGTTCTTTGATAAAGCAATTCAGCAAAATAATATACAGGTTGGGGCAAAAGTAGGTTTACAGTTACTTATATGGAAAAGAATACCATAATAAATAAATAATAATATAAGAATAAGCTGTGTTTCACATACTCAAAACTATAAGCCTATTTTTGCCCCACCCTGTATATTCAGTACATAGAATAAATTACATGGTTTGACATGATGTAGTTGATAAGTAAGCTTTTTTTTATTCCAACCTCCTTTTTTTCCATGATTTTATTTATTTACTTTTAGAGAGGGAAAGGGAGGGAGGGAGCAGGAGGAGGGGGTGGAGAGAGAGACACACACACACATCAGTATTGAGAGACACATAGATCGGTTGCCTTTCGCAGGACCCCACCTGTGAACTTGGCCTGTGATCCAGGCATCTGTTCTGACTGGGAATCAAACTGGTACTCTTTCAGTTCCCAGGCTTGTGCTCAATCCACTGAGCCACACCAGTCAGGGTGATAAATGAGCTTTTTATCCTGGTTTGGTTTGATTTTTTTCATAGGGATTTTAAAGTAAAATTAAGTATATGACAATAGGTGAATAGTTTTTTTTTTAAATGATTTTATTTATTTATTTTTAGAAAGGAGAAGGGAGAAGAAAAACATCGATCAGTTGGCTCTTGTATGCCCCTAACTGGGGACCTGGAATAGGCAAATAGTTATAAAGTAGGCAGTTATTTTAACAGTTTTTGCCCTTACAGAAGAGACGCTCAAACCGTCAAGTTAAACGAAAAAAATATACAGAGGATTTGGATATAAAAATCACAGATGATGAAGAAGAAGAAGAAGTGGATGTAACTGGTCCAATAAAAACTGAGCCTATCCTTCCTGAGCCAGTACAGGAACCAGATGGCGAAACTTTGCCTTCCATGCAGTTCTTTGTGGTAAGCTGAGAACTTACACAGTCTGATAGGTTTTGCTCACAGTCTCCTCACAACCTCTGTTGACGGACTGCATCTCTTGCTACAGGAGAATCCCAGTGAAGAAGATGCGGCCATTGTAGACAAAGTGCTTTCTATGCGGATTGTGAAGAAGGAGGTGAGACCTTTATCTTCTCTTTTAAAAATAAAATTTATTAGAGTGACGTTGATTAATGACATTGTGTAAATTTCAGGTGTAGAGTTCTATATCATTTTTATATTGCATTTTATGCTCACTACCCAAAGTCTAGTCACCTTCTGTCACCATATATTCGATCCCCTTCACCCTCTTCAACCTCCCCCCACCCTCTTCTCTGATAACTACCATACTGTGTCTATGACTTTGTTTTTTGCTGTTTCATATCCCACATATGAGGGAAATTATGTGTTTTTTGCCCTTTTCCACCTGACTTACTTTGCTTTGCGTGATATCCTCAAGATCTGTCCATGTTGTTGCACATGGAAGCCTCTATCTTTATGTCAGCCCATAATGTTACATTCACAGGCTTTATTTAATGAGCACCTTTGGATGTCAGGATAATTGCTACAGTGGTTAACCAGTGATGATGGAGAAAGGTTAACTAGAAAATAGGGACTGTCTCATTTCTTATTTTGCTTATCTATTAAAAATGGGTAAAGACTTATTTTCTCCTATCAGGTCTTTACTATTGAAGTATCAGGTTAGTTTTTTAATCCCTCAGTCAATAATATATTCTGGGAGCATTGGCATGGGACTCTGTGTGTGGTTAAAATGAAAGATTCTTTCTTTGGCAAATAAATTATTAGTGACTATAATTCTTTTCTTCTTAGCTTCCATCTGGACAATATACTGAAGCAGAAGAATTCTTTGTCAAGTACAAGAACTAGTATGTGATCTGTGCAAAAAGCTTTTCACCCCAAACTCCACAGGGTTGTAAAAAGTTCTCCTGTATAGTCTATCCTGGGTGGGAATGTGTCCTTTTTATAGTTTAAGCCCTAATTGTTGTTTTCAGTGAGGAAAATGTCTGTTCAGAGGTTCAGGAATTGACATGGCCATTACTGTTTCCTGCAGGAAAGTGGGATGAGGGTGGTTTCTGATAAAATCCCTTGTGATCCTCTATACCTTAGCCTAACATTAAGAACTTGATACTCAAAGTGTTATCAATGGGCCAGCAGAATTAGCATCATGTGGGTGCTATTGTGAACTTTTTTTAAAAAAGATTTTATTATTTTTTTAGAGAGAGGGGAAAGGAGGGAGATAGAGGGAGAGAAACATCAATGTGCAGAGAAATATCGGTTGGGTTGCCTCTTGCACACCTCCAGCTGGGGACCTTGCTAGTGACCCAGGCCTGTATTCTGACCCAGAAACGAACTAGTGGCCTTAAGCCCACCCCAGACCAGGTGGTTTGTGTGCAAATTCAAGTTTAAGAATCACTAATTGAAGAGATTATGTTCCCATTTAAGTATGTAGTCATTATGTCTGCTTCTGGCTAATCCCCATACCTCAAACACGAGTCCCCCAGTCCCCTTCCGTACACCATGGGTGACTCTTTTCATCCCTTTCAGCTCCTATCTGCACTGTGAATGGGCTACCATCTCCCAACTAGAGAAAGATAAGAGGATCCACCAAAAACTGAAGCGCTTCAAAACCAAAATGGCGCAGATGAGACACTTCTTCCACGAGGTAATTAGGAACAGCTATCGCCTGTCTTATTTCATAGCAACATAAGTTCCTGGGGTTATCAACCTTGTCTGGTTCTTCAAAAGACTTACAGTTGTTTTGTATACATGGGTATATACATCGGACATTGGACTTTTCTTAATCGCCCCATACTTAGTTTTGCGGGTCTAAATACATTCTTTTTAAAGTAAATGATAGTGTATTTGGATACTGACTTGCTCAGTATTCACGAAGTGTTTTCACAATGGATGACCACCCAGCCTCTGGTCCACTTGAAGCAATCTTGTAAGTCATTTTTTAGCCGTTGTGATGGTATCTGTAACCATAAGCAACCATATCATTAAGAGACAGCGTTTATTTTCTCAAATTTCTAACCCGGCATAACTAGAAACGGTGTTAAATGAACTTTTATTTTTTTGTATCTAGTGTTACTGTTAAACACCAGCACATGCGTGAGGGTCCCTCGAGTCGTATTTAGCTCTCCGTTTTGCCTTGTAAGACTTCACCTTCATGTGCTTTCTGAGTACTGAGTGCCTGGAGAAGAAAGATTATTTTTCAAAGCTTCTTAGAGGAAAAGGGAAAAGGTCTAGTAAAAAAGATTGAGAGATGTAATGTGTAACTCCTGCAAAATAACAGTTCTGGCTGAAAACACCTGATAAAGTTACCTTTATACTACCAGGTTTGCCCATAAATGAATTATTTTCCACATTTCCTGGAGAAGGCAAGTAGGACCATGTAGACTTTATAATTTCATTCCTATGAAAATAATGACAGTTGGGTTGTATTTTTTCACCCATGTTCTTTTAATGCCTAATTTGTGGAATGTACCATGAAACTGTAATTGCGTTCCTGCTGTTGTTAGGTGTACAATTTGTGACCATTGAACTAATCTCTACTAACTCATATGTCATTTATTTTTTTAAATGACTGGGGAAAACCACTACCTTTTAAATTAATTTATTTTTAATCCTCACCTGAGGATATGTTTGTTGATCTTGGGGGGGGGGTGGTATGGAGACAGAGAGAGAAATGGAAACATTGATAAATTGCTTCTTGTACCCGCCCCCCACAGGGGATTGAATCCGCAACCCAGGCATATAGCCTGACTGGGAATCTGTTCCACAGTGTGTTCCATAGTGTTCTGGTGTATGTGATAATGTTCCAAACAACTGAGTCAGCTGACCAGGGACTCTCATGCCATTTAAATCTGCCTTTATAAATAGACATTTAACCAAATTAATTATTCATTATGTATTATGTGCTAGTCACTGTGGTTGACAAACTAGGTGAGGTCTGAGTTTGCATGTACCTCACCGTCTACGGAGGGTGATTAAAAAATAATTCAAATTGTGATAATTGCCAGGAAATGAAGGAGGTGATGAAATGGAGATAGTGTGTATTTACAACTCTTAGGAAAGTTTGAGTGTGAAACAGAACAAAAAATAGTTGTGGGAGGTGGGGTATAGAATCAAAAGTGGTCTTTTTAAAATGTGAAACAGAGCATATTTCAGAGCATATTTGTACATTTATGGGAATGATACAGTAGAAAGGGATTCCTAAAAAGGTGAGAGGGGATGGTATATATGGAGCATATATGGAGATAATGGTCTATGTTAGGGAGAAGGGACACTTTCTCTGGTAACAGGCAAGATGTATGCAGATAGGTTTGTAGGATTTGATATTATGATAATGTGGAACTTTCTTCTGATGGTTTCTGATTTCTTGATAAATAGGGTCATCAAACAGTGATCTTTTGATCTCATTGTTGGGTTTCATAACTCCTGTAGGATGAAGAGCCCTTCAACCCAGACTACGTAGAGGTGGATAGGATATTGGATGAGTCTCACAGTATTGACAAGGACAATGGGGAGGTGAGTTGGGTCATAGAGAAACATGAAAGGCCTTTTTAGATTTCTGCTGGTCTGCTTGCCCTTCCTTTATTTTTTCAGATATGGCTGAAAAATCCCTAGGATGGAAAAGGTATTTTTAAATTTCTCTGATGTTATTCTTAGAGTGATACTGGGAAGGTAAAGGAGTAAGGAGAATGTCCAAACAGAAAGAATCCCATAAAATTAAATGTGCGGGAGCTTTATGTTTATGAGCATTGGGAGTTACATTTGCAAGCACTTATTCACCTTGGTCTCATTTTCTCTCAGACTTTATATGGGAATCCTTGACATTCACTTGGAGGTGAGAAATGGGGTGGGGGGTAATACTTCACAAATATCTAAATTTATGAATATAAAAATACTTGTACCGACACATAGCTTTCTCTGTGTTGTTGAGAGTTATTTATTTTCTGAATTTAACATCAGTTAAAAGCATTTTCATTTATTATTAAAATAGATCTACTGCATTTAAATCTGTTTTTTTAAACAGATAGTGAGGTCCCAGTGCCATAGATTTCAGAGTCACTAGGTCTAGCGTGGGGCGCAGAGATCTGTATTTTTAAGTTGGTTTGCCTATGGGTTCTTACATATAGCTTGATTTGGGAATCACTGCATTAAAGCTTTCTTAGATTGGGGAGCAGATTTTAAATATTCTAAAATACTTGTTAATACAGTTTCTTAAATCACTTTTTTTGCTTTCCAAGTAGCAGCCATAATATAGATCTAAGCCATGAGTGAATTCAATATTCTCTCCTTTGGTAAATTTACTTCAAATTCACTTAGTCTGTGAGTTAAAGAAATGGTTAGACTAACCATTTTTTATAACTCTGTATTATTTTCCCTTTAAGTAGTTGTTGGTTTAGCTTTGCAGGGTCATATTTCATAAAAATTTTTAGTCAGTTCTGACATTTACTACTTAAACAGTGACGAGCAGAAAACAACAGAATCTTATTAAGATGTCAGTGCTAAGTGGTGAACTAGGCTCATTCAAGAGCTAAGTGACTTGCCCACATACACCATCCTGATAGGACTTAACAGTCAAAGTCTTACCTCTGTAAAACCCAAAGTTTATTTAAAAGCCTGCAGGGTCCCTCAGAACCTTAGATGTCCAAAGCCTATTACAATTCAACATGTCTTCAGATACTAATGAGCATACCTCAGATATCATATATTCTGCTTTTTCAGTTAGGGGTGGGAGTTATTGTTTATTTTTATTTGTCAGAGATCAGTGGGCAATGGACCAGTTATCAGTCAGAACAGGTTAGTTAGTGTTATCATTATTTTAAGGATTTCTGACTTCTTGGCCTTGTTCTCTGCCACCATGGGCTTTTGATTAGGTCCCTGAGTAAAGTATTGCAATGGGCATGACATAAAAATGTTTTAATATGCAGACACTGAAATTTATGCTCCCAACATTGAATAATAACATTGTGTGTGTACATTTTCTCCCTCTCCAAGTTTAATTTGTCATCCTTTTTAACATCTGATAGTGGAAATAATTATTATAATAAATATTAAAGGTCATGGAAAAGTAAGTTACGATGTTGGAAATGTGTGACCTGGACAAATGGCTTTACATAGAAAATGATGTGTGTTACTACAATGAAGAAAAATGTACAGGTGCAGTTCGATTAATCCTAGGGATCCTTGATCTGTGATTGTGACAACTTCCTGCTGGCTGTTCTATAAATTTATAATCAGAGGCTTCTGTTGATTACACTAGGCCCAATCTAATCCCTCTTGATTCATATCAGCCAAAAACGGAAATTCAGTTTATGAAGTGGTCACTATGAGTAATAAGAATAGGAGCCATTTACCATGGTCACTGCCCCCTCCCTTGCAGTGGCTTGCCTACGTAGAGCATAATACTGTAGTTGGAGCTTCAGCATTTCTGCTTTTTCTTCACTGTTACTATCTCCAGTTAAACCTCTCATAGTTATCTCCTGGCTTTCTGAGGCTCTCAAGGAAATCTGCCATCCCTATGACTGCTCTTTAAAGTAGCATCTGCACTCAGAACCCTAAGAACTCAGAAGCCCAGTGATTGCACCCTTCTCTGATCCTGAGTTTAACTTGTTCCCTGCTTCTAAAAGTAGCGTGGTTTCTACAAATTTAGTGCTAGAGGAGTAGTATGGAACAGAGTAGTATCTTTTAATTTCAACTTAATTCAACACAATTAGGAAAATAATTTTTTTCTCATCTGTTTGATTGATGAGCATGTTTCAGTGCTTACTGTTCTAGAAACTACTGGGCAGAAATTTTACTTTTAGAACAATTCTAATAAATTGCCTGGAAGAATGATAAAAGCCATACTGCATCAGCAGGTAAGCCTATGGTTGGTGTTTTCAGCCTGACTTTTTCTGCACCTTTTTTATTACGTGTTGACATTTTGTGGTCTGATTCTGGAGTCAAATTCTTATCCTTTTAGAACAGGAGATAACATAGAATCAACGAGTAAAGGCTTTGACTTCTTCTCTCCTAGCCTGTAATTTACTACCTGGTGAAATGGTGCTCTCTGCCCTATGAGGATAGTACATGGGAACTGAAAGAGGATGTTGATGAGGGCAAGATTCGAGAATTTAAACGGATCCAGTCGAGGCACCCAGAACTCAAAAGAGTGGTGAGTACATTTGCATTTAGAGTTTAAAGTCCATGTAGGCAGTGACTTAATTTTTCCCCTATAGAAGTTTATGTTGCTTTAGTTTTTCACTATGGGATTTTCAAACACATACAAAAGTTTAAAAAATAGTATTATGTACCCATCACCTAACTTCAGTAATGACAAATAGCCAGTCTTTTTTTTATTGTATTTTTTCCGTTACCATTTATTCCCACTATACCCTCTGCAACTTCCACCCACTCCCTCCCCCTGCTATCACCACATTCTTGTCTGTGTACATAGCCAATCTTGTTTTATGTATTTCTCTACCCACTCACTTCTCTTTCTGTAATTACTTTAAAACAAATCCCAGCTTTCTTTATTTTATTGGTAAATATTTCAGTATTTATACCTACAGATTATTAATATCATTATTATACCTGAAAAAAACTAAGCATTCCTAAATATCATAAAAAAACCAATTTACTGTATATATTTCCATGATTCTTTTCTAATTTTTCTTAAATTGTTTGAGTTGGATTCTAGTAACAAGCTATAGAAATGATCCCTGAAAGTATAGTCTTTGAGTTGGACTCTAGATCAGGCCCATATATTGTTAGTTAATATGTCTCAAATTTCTTTTAATTATAGTTTTCTTGGTTTCCTTTCTCTCCTTTACCATTTTTCTCTGGAAGAAACCAGGTCATTTGTTTTCTAGGGTTTTCCATAGTCTGAAGTTTGCCAATTTGCATTCCTCTTGGAACCTCTTAACACCTTCTCTGTCCCTTGTGTTTCGTATGATGGTTACATGGAGGGCAGCCCTGTTCACTAGAACATCGTAGAGCTCTGCTGTCTGTGGTAGTGACGAGCTGTATGTGCCACTAGCTACATTTCAAATGCTCAACAGTTACATGTGGCAAGTAGTAAAACATTTAGTGTAGACGGTTCCATTAGATATCACTGTTCTACAGGCTTGATCAGGTGGGAGAGGGAAGCCACTAAATCTGCTTCATAGGTGGTTCTTCTAAGTTGTCTTTTGTGATATTATCAGCCATTTATCATCATTGCCTAGATCTATGTGAGGGCTTTTAAATGGTGATATTTTAATTCTATCATTCTTCATTTATTAGCCAAAATCATCTATAAAAAGAAAGATGTTTCAGCTACTGTTCGATTATCCTAAGGTATAGATTGTATAGGAAAGGAGGAAAAATACTTTATTTTTCTCTTTTTTTCCTAGTTTACAAAATAATGAAGTACTTTCCTAGTATCTTCCAAAAGTAACCAGTGGGCTTTTCCTCTTTTTTTAAAAGTGCATTCTGAACTCATGAATTTGAATATATTTAACATGTTTTAGTCCAAGAAATAATGATTTTGAATTGACTTCAACTACTAGAACTACCTAGTAAGTTTGTGTAATTTTGTTAACGTCTCCACCCCATTTATTCAAATTTCCTATTTTTAAGAATCGTCCGCAGGCAAGTGCCTGGAAGAAGTTGGAGCTGTCACATGAGTATAAAAACAGAAACCAGTTACGGGAATATCAGTTGGAAGGGGTCAATTGGCTGCTCTTTAATTGGTATAACAGGTAAAGAAGAGAGTGGGCCTATAGATGGAGGCTTAGTCTGGGGTTATTTTTAGTTTCTCTTTAAATAGGTTTTTTTTTTTAAATCATACTTTTAAAAAGATAGCTTTTGACATGCTTTTCACTTTTCACGTTGAATTTGCAGGCAGAATTGCATCCTGGCTGATGAGATGGGATTGGGCAAAACTATTCAGTCCATTGCCTTCTTGCAGGAGGTCTATAATGTAGGCATTCATGGTCCCTTCCTCGTCATTGCCCCACTGTCCACAATTACTAACTGGGAGCGGGAATTCAACACGTGGACGGAGATGAACACTATTGTGTACCATGGCAGTCTGGCCAGCCGGCAGATGATTCAGCAGTATGAAATGTACTGCAAAGATTCACGGGTGAGTTGTACTTCATAGAAATGGTCCAGTTGAGAGATAGCGGGCCAGAGTACCTGGTATTTTAGAGGCTTTAATATAAAAAAAGACTTGTGGCTCTCTCATGTAAGGCATTTTTGTCTAGATTCTGCAGGACATTTTTTTGACTTTGCTATTTTGATCCAGTGGACATTTTGAATCAGTGGAAGTTTTGACTTTATGAATACATACATTTTAAATAGAGTTTTACCGGAATTGATACAATTTCATCAAAAAGTATTTTCCAGAATGAAATTTATTTAGCCAACTTTAATTCCTTGATCCATGCAGTGATGAACTTAAACCCTTTCCTTTCCTTTCTTTTTTTTGAAAGTCTATTAATATCTTTCATCAAGATCAGTTCCTTTTTTATGTAAATCTGAAAATAAAAATTTTCATTCTTTTTAACATCGGATTTTACAAATTGTTTTTCTGCCATTAGTTTTCTGTGATTTTTGGTTCTGCTGATCTGAATTTATTCAAGTTATATTTTGCAACCCTTCATTTTGTTGAGATGATTAAATTCTTCTGTTCACTTTTAGACTGTAATCAGTGCTATCACATACTATGTCAGTGATTTTTCACTTTGAGTTTTGCCTTGATGTTTTATTGATCCCTGGCATTTGTGGATTTCACAGTTAAACAACAAAAGATCTAAGGCTGAGGTACAAGAGCTGGGCATGTGAGAGTTGAAATGTCCAACTTCATTCATTGAGTTCTATCATTTTTCCAATAAGCTGAATATGTCGAGGAGTCACTATATCTTACATTGAGTGATTTGGCACTGTTTACCAGGAAGATAAACAACAGCAGAAGAGGGTGGTGGTACAATTTGTATTTCCTGGTAAACCTTCCTGAATATAAAAAAGGGAATGTATAATTCAGAAGAGCTTCTTTTTTTCTTTTCTTTTTTTAATTTTTAGTTCAAGTTTAATAGAAACAGAAAAGCTTTTTATTTAGGTATATTTTAGGCTTTTTCTGACTTTACTACCTTCATGCCTAGGGGCGCCTCATCCCGGGCGCATACAAGTTTGATGCTCTGATCACCACTTTTGAGATGATATTGTCAGACTGTCCCGAACTTCGTGAGATTGAATGGCGCTGTGTTATCATTGATGAGGCCCATCGACTAAAGAACCGTAATTGCAAGCTGCTTGATAGTCTCAAGCACATGGACCTGGTGAGTTCCTCACACTGGCTTGTGGGTAGAAATGCCTGGATGAAAATAAGCCTAATTTTCTGTGAAATTACTATACCCCTAATTCAGCAGAAAATAGAAAGGAATGAGAAATTGATATTGGGTGGTGGGTATGGTTTATGGGAATGGTAGCCTGAAAGTCATGAAAATTTTAGGATTGGAAGGCAACTGTAGGTTAGTGGTTCTCAAGCAGGTGGAAAGGTGGGATACTGTTTTAGTTACTATAACAACAACTATGTTTTTCATGATACTGTAGGTCAGCAACCTGGCTGGGCTCAACTAGGTCATCATTTCAGTGGTCTTGCCTGGAGTCAGTAATGTAGCTGCAGCTAGCAGTTGGTGCTAGTTGTTGGCTGGAGTGCCTGGCTCATTTTCCACATGGCCTATTATTATCCAGTTAGCCAGGCTTTACTGCTTTAAATGGTAGAATCAGGGTAGTGTTCCAAGAGGGCAAAGGCAGAAGCTGCATTGCCTTTGAGGTGTAGGCTCTGAAACTTACACAGTATCATCACTCTGCTACACAGAGCAAGTTACAAGGCAAGCCCAGATTCAAAGGGTGAACCTTGATAGGAGGAGCTACAAGAATTAATTGCGTATTTAATCCAGCACAGGTACCTTCCCTAGAGGGGCACATGAGTGTATCTGTGGGGAGTTGAGTGTGGAGAGGCATGTGTAGTTGAAAAAAGACATAGTCTCATATTCTGAATATGTCTTTATTGGTTTATAATTTATAATATTCAAGTTCAGTCAATATGTTAAATAACATCAAAGGTTTTCTTGAATGTTATGTTTATTGAAAGAACAAGCAAGCTAAAGAAAAGTTAAAACAATAATCTGGTCCATTCCCATAATTTTACGGATAAAGAAAACCCAAAAAGTCCTCTGTGATTTTTGAGCCTTCTCGGTCTTCTGTTTTCTCCATTTCTAGGAACACAAAGTGCTACTCACAGGAACACCACTGCAAAATACTGTGGAGGAGCTATTCAGTTTGCTTCATTTCTTGGAACCATCACAGTTTCCCTCAGAATCAGAGTTCCTCAAGGACTTTGGGGATCTCAAGACAGAGGAACAGGTAGGAAAAGAGGTGCTAAGCCCAGACAAAAAAGGTAATTTTGTACAAGATGGGTGTCTATTATACGCATCAAGGGCTTTTCTGGTCTTCTTATAACCTGTGCCTACATCATTTGTGGCGTTGTCCAAAATCTGTATTTTTCAGACAGTGGAAAACTTGTATTTCTCAGTGTTTCCACATAATGTTAAAATGTTTGTCCTCATGTTATTGATTGCTTTTCTTCCTGTTTTAGGTTCAGAAGCTACAGGCCATTCTCAAGCCAATGATGCTGAGAAGACTGAAAGAGGATGTTGAAAAAAACCTGGCACCCAAACAGGAAACTATCATTGAAGTAGAACTGACCAACATCCAGAAGAAATACTACCGGGCTATTTTGGAGAAGAATTTCTCCTTTCTTTCCAAAGGGGCAGGTCATACTAACATGCCTAATCTACTCAATACAATGATGGAGTTGCGGAAATGCTGCAACCACCCATATCTCATCAATGGTGAGGAAATTTCTGGAAAATACCTGCCATTTCTATATTAGCTTTTTACTTTCTAAATTATTTTTCCCAGGAACAATGGATGCATTGATGGATTCAGCCTAATTTGGGAGTGGAGGGGAGTTTTCCATTTGAAACAATTCTTATGTGAAATATTTTTCTCTAGTTCTTTCTACCTTCTTGATCCTGCATAATCTCCAAAAATTAAACAGGATTTGCTGTTCAGAATTTCCTGAATAACCATTCAAGTCATTTTGTTCTCTGGATAAATGTCCTTACTGGTACTCCCATTTTGCTGTTTCTGTTTTGGATGCCAGTGGGATAGTAATAGTGGTTTGCATGTCTTCATCCTACACATCTACACATTTACGTATTTTTTTACCCTATTAATAATTTTAATCCTTATTTGAAATATTTTGTATAACACAATTGAAGATGATTCAGGATTTTTTGGGTGCTGAATTCTGTGTGTGTGGTATGTTGATCTCAGGTCAGATTTCTCTTTGCTTTGCTTCCTTATCCTAGTTAAATAACATATAGCAAAAAACGTATGTTTTTCTGGATCTCACCATCAAGTTTGATTTTTCTTTTGACAGGTGCAGAAGAAAAAATCCTAACAGAATTTCGAGAAGCTTGCCATATTATACCTCATGACTTCCACTTGCAGGCCATGGTTCGTTCAGCTGGCAAATTGGTTCTTATTGACAAGTTACTTCCAAAACTTAAAGCTGGTGGCCATAAGGTTCTGATCTTCTCTCAGATGGTACGCTGCTTAGATATCCTAGAGGATTATCTAATCCAGAGGAGGTAAGCAAAGAGTCATCCCTTGCTTTCTGTTTACTGTATCCACACAAGGCTGCAAAAAAGTAGGAACATTTAATTTTGATCAGTACTAGAATAAGGGAAGTATTTAAGACTCTCATTGTTAACTTTCTGTTAACGTTTTGGTCATATAAAGGTAGGGAGGTACTGGTGTTGATCCTACTCTGCTCTGTGTTTCTGCTTAGTTAAATTTTTTTTCTGTGACTCCTGTACAGGTACTTATATGAGCGTATTGATGGGCGGGTTAGAGGTAACCTTCGACAGGCAGCTATTGACCGCTTCAGCAAGCCTGACTCAGACCGCTTTGTCTTCTTGCTGTGCACCCGAGCTGGTGGACTTGGCATTAATCTCACAGCTGCTGATACCTGCATCATCTTTGATTCAGACTGGAATCCACAAAATGACCTGCAGGTAAAGGGAATCATTGTCTTAGGGACTAACTACCTAACTTGGGAGGTTTTTCAACAGGATCGGGATATCTTTGAAAAGACTTGTCCTTTAGAGAGTATGGAATTGTTTACTTAGTTAAAGGTGGCAGTCTAGGTCAGAGGTCAGCAAGCTTTCTTGCAAGGACTGGATACTAAATGTTTTAGGCTTCTCGGGGCATATATTACCTGTTGTAACTACTCACCTCTGCTCTTAAAGCACAAAAGCAGCCATAGGCAATATATCAATGAATATAAATTAATGGGTAGGGCTATGTTGCACTAAAACTTTACTTACAGAAATGGGTGGTCATGCAGACTATAGTTTGCTAACCCCGGTTTCTGTGATGGGGTAATAATTTTATCTTGAAATTGACTTTCACTTTTGAGTTGATCTCATGGAAGCTTTACAGATGTGAAATTGGTATTTTGAGATTCCCCCCTCCCTCCTCATCACCCCAGTTTTATGTTATTTTTGCCCTTTCCTTCCATTGTTTTATAACCAGGCCCAGGCACGTTGTCATCGAATTGGGCAGAGCAAAGCTGTGAAAGTTTACCGTCTCATTACTCGGAATTCGTATGAGAGAGAGATGTTTGATAAGGCTAGCCTCAAGTTGGGATTGGATAAAGCAGTGCTTCAGTCCATGAGTGGTCGGGATGGCAACATTACTGGAGTGAGTCCTCTTAGTCTGTTGCTAATGTTTGTAACAGGTCATAGAGATAGATGGAGACAAAAACTATTTTTGTACTAGAATCTGACCACCATATTTTGAGTCTCAATTTTTACCTCTTAAAATATAAGAAACTAAAATGTGATATGGTTAGATTATATTATTTTGGTAGTCTTTTCATCTTGCTATTGGATTTTGTAGATCCAGCAATTCTCCAAGAAGGAAATTGAAGATCTCTTACGAAAAGGAGCATATGCAGCCATAATGGAGGAAGATGATGAGGGGTCCAAATTTTGTGAAGAAGACATTGACCAGATCTTGTTAAGACGAACCACAACCATCACCATTGAGTCTGAAGGAAAGGGTTCTACCTTTGCCAAGGTGTGTTCTCTCTGTGTGTCTGTCAGAGGCTAGAGAAGCAGAGACAGATACAAGAATCTCTAAAACATTTATATATACATAATTTTTTTTAAACTTTTAAAACATTGCTTCTGTAAAGTGACATCTACCAGATACCTGGTGGCTTTTCAGATATGCATATCCTTGGCAGTTTGATGAGTGGTCTGAAAGTGAATGTGAAGATTTGAACCTCTGGATGTGGATGATTTTGTGGGGTTTTCTGGGTCGAGTGAACCATTTTCAGTGGTCACCACAGGCTGCTTTTGAGAAGAGCTAAATAGGTTTTTGTTTTTGTTATTTAAGTAATTACTGTTTTCCCTTGCTTAAAACAGTGATATAGTCAACTTGACTCTGTTCCTTTGTTCTTCACTAGGCAAGCTTTGTTGCTTCTGAAAATAGGACAGATATTTCTCTGGATGACCCCAACTTTTGGCAGAAGTGGGCCAAAAAGGCTGACCTTGATATGGACCTACTCAATAGCAAGGTGAGTTTCCTTTTCCTATAGGGAGGAAATAATGCAGAAGGCACAATACTCTCTATAGCCGCTCTGATTCTTAGATGCTGACCTTGATCTATGGTGGTATATTATATGTAAGGGCCATTGTAAAAACTTTACCTAGTAGGCCCCAGAAAACTGCTTAGATACCTACCACTTAATTTTGCTTCCTGAGTTCTTACATTATTTTATATGTCCTAAAAAATATATATATCTCTTTGAGTATCTACAGGTGTTACATGCAAGGCTATTTCAATCTATGATTGTCTTTATGCCTTTCCCATGATCATATTATAGAGTTACTTCTTGTGTTCTCTGCATAGAATAACTTGGTGATTGACACACCTAGAGTACGAAAACAGACTCGCCACTTCAGCACTCTGAAAGATGACGACTTGGTGGAATTCTCTGATTTGGAAAGTGAAGACGACGAGCGGCCACGCTCTCGCCGGCACGACCGTCATCATACCTATGGGCGAACTGACTGCTTTCGGGTGGAAAAGCACCTACTGGTATATGGGTAAGAACCCACCTTGCCATCAGAGGTGCATCTTCATCCTGATAGACACTCTGTTGGCCTTTCAGAATGGAGATTTCAAAGAGGGGTATAATGGAAAAACTTTATTCTTTTGTTACCATGTTTTCCCAAGATCTTTTTGTCTTCCACTTTTTGGGAGATGTGATTCTGGGTGACTGGGAAATGTCATTGAATTAGAGTCTCATGGAATATATTGATAAAATTTCCTTTCTGTTTTTCTAGTTGGGGACGATGGCGAGATATCTTGTCTCATGGACGCTTCAAGCGACGTATGACTGAACGAGATGTGGAGACAATTTGCCGAGCCATCCTAGTGTACTGTCTTCTACACTACCGTGGTGATGAGAATATCAAAGGCTTCATTTGGGACTTGATTAGCCCTGCTGAGAATGGCAAGACAAAAGAATTGCAGAATCATTCAGGTAATTTTCAACTCTTTACTTTTCATCTTTCTGTAGGTTATCTAATCCTTTTCAGGTCCAAAGGGTTTTCTCAATCCAAGTCTTCACTGTCTCCCCTTCCCCAGGTCTATCTATCCCTGTGCCCCGTGGACGTAAGGGGAAAAAAGTAAAGTCACAAAGCACTTTCGATATCCATAAGGCAGATTGGATCCGGAAATATAACCCTGATACTCTGTTCCAAGATGAAAGTTATAAGAAGCACTTGAAACATCAGTGTAATAAGTAAGGATAGAATTTAGCAAAGACCAAAGCATTTTTCACCTCAAATTTTCTACACCCTTATTGAGCCAGCTCTTCCTTTCTCCTTTATAGGGTGCTATTACGGGTACGGATGCTATATTATCTGAGGCAGGAGGTGATTGGAGACCAGGCAGAGAAGGTGTTAGGGGGTGCCATTGCAAGGTAAAGTTCTGGTATATTTTTCTTCATGCCATGCCTTATTGAAGAAAAGATTGCTTTCCTTATATTTTTCTACTGTTGAGTTGGCCAAAAAGTCCGTTACATTTTTTCTGTAAAATAAAAGACACATTTTTCATTTTAACCAGTAACTTTATTGATTTCGATATTTTGAGTATAGCAGCTATCTCCCCTGTTGGCTTCTAGTGGGTAGAGGCCAGGGTGCTGGTAAGTATCTTCTAATGCATAAGACAGCCTCACAGCAAAGCGTTTGTCCAGATGTCAGGAGTACCAAGAAAGTTTGCAAACCACTTTTGACAAGTTCAAGCAGTCACAGCACCTTCTCCATATACTACACAAATCTTCTTTTGCATTTCAGTTGCATTTTTACCTTTCTTGAAGTAATAAAGCATAATATGCCAAAAATGTTGCACATTTTCTTCCATCTTCAGTATTAAAAAGGCAGAAAAATTTACTAATTTTGATGTTTTTTTAACTATATGCTGATATGACAGCTGTCAAAATACAGTCTAACAAAATTGTTTCAAATGAAGTTAAAGACAGTTAAGCACTGTAGAGCCATCATACAGAAAAAATGTAATGGACTTTTTGGCCAACCCAATATCTTGGGATTACCTGATAATTAAAATTTATATATTAGGTCTTTAATTCTGTACCTGATACCAGTAGAATAAAATGGCTGCATGAGCATTTAAATTAATGATAAAAGATGATACTTGTAGTACTCTCTCCAAGGATTATCATTTTAATTTCCTGTATTGCTATGCTCACTCTGCCCTGTTACACCTTTTTTCCCGCTAAAGGAAAAATGTTTAATTAAAAATTCAAGATTCACATGATGATTGATGATAAAATTAAATATCCTTCTCTTGATAAGAGTTCAACTTTTACATTTTTTTCTATTTAACTAATTCTGCCATCTGGTTTTCTAGGCTTTTTATTTACACCTTCCATCCCTTTTCTTGCCTATGGTAACATTAATAGATTTCCTCCAAGTTAGGATTATTATCATTAACATTTTTAATACACCCTTTAACTTTACCAACATCTAGGTAATATTTGTAATCTTCCTTCCCCCAAGTATACTGTTAGTTGTCTGTCTTCTTGGATAGAAATGTGGCATTTTATTTTTCAGTTTCCTTTTTGATTTTTTTGGTGTTACCCTCTTATACCTTTAGTGAGATTGACATATGGTTCCCAGTAGTGGATCAGCTCGAGGTTCCAACAACGTGGTGGGACAGTGAGGCTGACAAGTCCCTGCTCATTGGCGTGTTTAAGCACGGTAGGTTCCTTCTCTGAGTGTTTCTTTAGTGTTGTAGATTTATGTCCACAGATGGAACATTTAGAAAAATGCTCATGATCAGTAATTGAGTTCTGTGATTGATCTTCAATAAACTTGTATTTGAATGGGAATCTGGTTCTTAAATATCCAGAGCAGACAATTCATCTCTATAAATAGATGTTCAAGAAAGACCAGATGGATAGTTAAATCCTCATGTGGGGAGTCTTCCATCTGTTCTCTAATAAGTATTACCAATCTGTATATTGTGGCATCTAGGTTAAGGCTCCACAAATCAGGGGAGGTAATAATGTGCTCACTGTCATTAACTATGGTTAATTTATATGATTTTGCTGTGGCTTGCTGAAGGTGTTCCACTTGTATAACATCTCATTTGTTTAAATGTGTAGCAGTCACTCTGATGTAGGTGCAAACAATAGGCTGCGGGTTCAATTCCTGGTCTGGGCATGTACAGGAGGCAATCAGTTGATGGCTTCTCTCTCTCATACCAATATTTCTCTCTCTCCTTTCCTCTCTAAAAGCAATTAAAAAGTATCATTGGGTGAGGATTTTTTAAAAAAGATAGTTTTCTCTTTACTTCTATAAAGTAAAAGTAATGGCACTGATCCACATGTTTTTGAAAAATTTAATGGGATAAGAAAAAGCATTAGCATTTGTGGTCTTAGATTTACTTATGAGACACAGAGGTTTAGAAGAGTACAAACATCCTGAGGTGTGTTCATTCATTTACCTTTAATCAAAAGTTCAGTGTCTGCAAGTAAAAGTTTTTTATCCTTTATTTGACAGTGCATGGCTATTCCTTAAATTGTTTTTTTTTTTTAGTTTCTCATCTATATAGTAAGAATAGTAGAAAGACTGCCAGTTAAATGGCTATGTAAATCTATTACCATTTTACACAGACATTAAATGCCTATCTTCAATAATTGGTATTAAAGTACTTTATAACTCTAAATTCATATAGAAATGGTAAATATAGTATTATAACCCAACAGCTGTCCAAGTTAACACTTACACTGTATTTTGCATTGTGAGCTAAGTAGCCCATATGCTGTTACTTATTCCAGCAGCATACAAAATAAGCATAAAGGCAAAACAAATCTATAATTTTCTTCAGTTTATGGCCCTTTTTCTTCTAGGCTATGAAAAATATAACACCATGAGGGCAGACCCAGCTTTATGCTTCCTGGAAAAGGCTGGCCGACCAGACGACAAAGCTATTGCGGCAGAACATCGAGTGTTGGATAATTTCTCTGACATAGTAGAAGGGTGAGCATTGGTGTTTCGTTCTCTTAAATTGCTGAGTCTGCCCTATAAAGGCTATTGGTTGCTTGTGCTAAGAGATAACAGTAGCCTTGACTGAACCCATTGGGGTTCTTAGTGGTGGTTATACTTATGAATGATAAACTCTTAACAAAGAGTGAGACCAGCAGAAAGGACTCCATAAACTGGTCTAAAACCATACATTGCCATAAGGTGAAAATTAATGTTACTCATAACTGGCTTATTTGTTCTATCCATTTTTCTTTGCATTGCTTTTCTGTACAGCCACAGTAGTTGAGAGCATAGCAGGTCTTCTTTCGTGACTGTTATGTGGTAAAGATTCAGGAAATTTTAGCTCTGGTTCATCATTTGTCAAGGATGATAGACCCATAAAAGCAATACTCTGCCTGTACATGCCTCAGTGATGAGTTGCCATGCTAATACTGAGCCACCAGGTAGGGCAGTCTTGCCCTGGTTTGGGTGCCAGTGAGTTCAACAAAACTTCTCATGTGGAGACCTGAGGGGCATGTGAAAGACTTGGCTTAAAACCCACACTCCTTCATGATTGAGAGCTTTCTCTTTGATGATCACAAACTCAGTTTGCTTAGTGAAGGACCTGCAAAGGAAAGTGGACCATTTATTCATTGCAAATCATTTATTATGTCACTCTTCTGCTCAGTAGAGCAAAGTAATAGAAATAAGTGTGGGCCATTCAAGTGAAATAATAAAAATAAATAGTTGGGAAGGAGGTGGAAAATGGGTTAAGTAATAAAAAGGGCTATGAAAAGACAGCAAGTATGTTCGTCAGTGTCTCGTTTCAAATTAAAGCAATTTAGAGTGCACTTCATCAATTTTTCCCAGTTCTTTGTTCTGTTGATGCTATACATAACTTACTCGGAGCTTAGGATCTGACCTGCCATTCCTTCCGGCACCAAAGAAAAAAATGTTCCATGCTGGAGTGTATATTTGGCTAGCTCTTCACCCTAGGTTCCTCTTAGTGAAAGAAGATATATTGCTAACATTTGCTAATGCCTCTGGATAATTTTAGGGTTGACTTTGATAAGGATTGTGAAGATCCTGAATATAAACCACTCCAGGGTCCCCCAAAGGACCAAGATGATGAGGTGAGGATTCTCATTTAAGTCTGTTTTCTCTATGACTAAATAGTTGAACATTCTCCCATTCCTTAACCCCTGAAGTATGTTCATTAGTTTATATAGTACAAAATATAATTGTCATTTGAGAGTATAATGGACCCTATTAGTGGACAGGATTATAATGCCAGCTGGGGGAGATCAGGGATGACTTTGTGGAAGGGGTGGGACCCAAGCTGGTCATTGGAAAAATTTTTTAAATAAATTCCTTAGTCCTATTTTCTTTAAGCCATTAGTAAGAACTGACTTTTCAGGTTCTTCTTTCCTATTCTTTGACTTGGTTGCTTCCAATTTTTTGTGAGGGTTCCTCAGATTTTTCTCGATCCCTGGGTACCCTAGAAGGACACACATGAGGGAGCGATTTCAGAGTACCGACTCCCCCCCTTTCCCTCTCCCTCCATCCTGTGGGTGGCTCTCCTCCTCTAGGGTGATCCCTTGATGATGATGGACGAGGAGATCTCAGTGATTGATGGAGATGAAGGTAAGCTTCCAGGTGAACTAGGACAATTTGTGTGGGGCGGTGGGTTTGGGGTATTATTGACTAAATTCTGTCCTATCCTGGGATTTGTAAGAGTTTTGCCTTTGGGTGGGTTGAAATATGAGCATTGTCTCTACTGTTTTTCCCGTACTTCCTGTTCATTTAACTTTGGTTCCCACAGCCCAGGTAACCCAACAGCCAGGCCATCTATTCTGGCCTCCAGGCTCTGCGCTGACAGCTAGGCTTCGGCGCCTAGTTACAGCCTATCAGCGTAGCTACAAGAGAGAACAGATGAAGATAGAGGCTGCAGAACGTGGGGACCGGAGAAGGAGGCGTTGTGAGGCAGCATTCAAGCTGAAAGAAATTGCACGGCGGGAAAAACAGCAACGGTAAAATATGGCTGGGAATTTGGGCTGAACTGTAAGCTTGTCTTCAGTTATAAGCCATATATTGAAAACTGTCTTAGGAAGAAACTATTTGGAATTCACTACAGAGTGACCATCTTCTTTCCCCATAATTGTTACACCTCTGTGACAAAAATCTCACTTTCTGCATAATCATAACTCCCAGGAAGATCTCCTGTATAGTCATTCTCATTATTTGCCCACATCATTTTTCCCCTTAGCTTGCTTACGCTTCCGTGTTACAGAGTACCTCTTACTACCTGTTCTGTTGTCTCCTGGGCCTCTACTTTCAATTTTTGTGTATTCAGATACCATATTTTGCTGTGTATAATGCACACTTTTTTGCTGAAATTTTTGAGGGAAAAATAAGGATGTGTATTTATACATGTAGTACCCAAAATACCTTGTATCTGTTCTACTTTGTAATTGTTACATAAAATTTCTTGTACCATAATATGTTCAAAAATAAATGCTAAAATTCCTTTATAATACAAAAAAATAGGTATCTAAGTGTAAAATAATTGAATTTGAAAATTAAAACGAAAGATATTTTTTCCTGAAAGTTTGTACCAAAAATGTGGGTGTGCATTATACACAGCAAAATACTTTAAATTGCACTAAGAAGTAACCAGTCTCCATGTGTTCTTCTAATCACTATTGTCTGATTCCTCTTCCCTTTGTAGATGGACAAGGCGAGAACAGACTGATTTCTATCGAGTAGTGTCTACCTTTGGTGTGGAGTGTGACCCTGACACCATGCAGTTCCATTGGGATCGCTTCCGCACTTTTGCTCGACTGGACAAAAAGACAGATGAAAGCCTTACCAAGTATTTCCATGGCTTTGTGGCCATGTGCCGCCAAGTGTGCCGCCTTCCCCCGGCAGCTGGAGATGGTAAGTGAGATTAGTGATTTGGGGATGAGTGGGGGTGGATGGTGACAGAACCAGCGCTTGGTTCACTTCTTCCACTGCTATCTCTTACAGAGCCTCCGGACCCTAATCTGTTTATTGAGCCCATCACTGAGGAGAGGGCTTCACGGACTCTCTACCGTATTGAATTGCTTCGGCGCCTACGGGAACAAGTTTTATGCCACCCCCTTTTAGAAGACCGGTTGGCATTATGTCAGCCTCCAGGTCCTGAATTGCCCAAGTGGTGGGAGCCTGTTCGACATGATGGGGAGCTTCTAAGAGGGGCAGCCCGCCATGGGGTGAGCCAAACAGACTGCAACATCATGCAGGACCCAGACTTCTCTTTTCTGGCTGCCCGAATGAATTACATGCAGAACCATCAGGCAGGAGCACCAGCTCCTTCCCTGTCACGCTGCTCTACGCCACTGCTACACCAGCAGTATACTTCGCGCACTGCCTCACCATTGCCCCTGCGCCCAGAAGCTCCTGCTGAAAAGCCACCCGAGGAGATGGCTGCACAGGACCCCAGTCTGGACAGTCTAACTTTAAAGCTAGAGCATGAAGTGGTAGCCAGGGGCCGAGCAACCCCTCAAGTCTATGAGATGCGAGTAGCCCCCTCTGATACTACCCCTCTGGTTTCCCGGAGTGTCCCGCCAGTCAAACTGGAGGATGAGGATGATTCAGACTCTGAGCTAGACTTGAGTAAGCTGTCACCATCATCCTCTTCTTCCTCATCTTCATCCAGCTCCAGCTCCAGCACTGATGAGAGTGAGGATGAGAAGGAAGAAAAGCTAAGTGAGTACATGTGACAGTCTTTTGGGAGCTCTTCCCTATTATTCCTCTGTCCACTTTTTCCCTTCTTCTCTAAATGCATCCTCTGAGGGAGATTCGGATTTTGATGTGATAGAATATCAGAATTCTTTGGGTGTTTGTTTAAAGCCTATATAATACCATTCCTATATAACTCTGTTTTTTCATGTTTGCTCACATATTCTGTGTGATCTCTAGCTGCTGACCGGTCCCACTCAAAGCTTTATGATGAAGAGAGTCTCCTGTCCCTCACTATGTCCCAAGATGGATTCCCAAATGAAGATGGAGAACAAATGACCCCTGAGCTTCTGCTGCTACAAGAAAGACAAAGAGCCTCTGAGTGGCCCAAGGTAACAACCTCATTCCTTGAAATGTAGAGTTCAGAAATACAGTGTAACTCACAGGGAACAAGGAACAGCTGTCTCTGGTTTTCTCTAGTTGTGTTTTAGCGCTACAAGATTTTTTTATGAAACTCTTTCCAGTTGATTTAGGAATCTGATACTGTTAACCTCCCTCCTTTCTGCCTTATGATTTTACCCATCCTGATAACGATGGCATTATTGTTTGTCACAGAATTACATAGCTAGTACTTGGGCTCTAAAACTGGTATCGATTTCTTTTTCCCACTCAGGATCGTGTCCTGATAAACCGCATTGACCTCGTCTGCCAGGCTGTACTCTCAGGGAAGTGGCCTTCTGGCCGCCGGAGCCAGGAAATGGTAACAGGAGGAATGTTGGAGCCAGGCAACCACTTGCTAGACAGTCCCTTATTGACTCCAGGAGAATATGGTGACTCTCCGGTCCCCACACCACGGAGTAGCAGTGCAGCTTCCATGGCAGAGGAGGAAGTGTCTGCAGTCACCACCACAGCCGCAGCTCAGTTCACCAAACTGCGCCGAGGCATGGATGAGAAGGAGTTTACAGTTCAGATCAAAGATGTAAGCTTAGCATTTAGGTATTGGGAAGTGGGACAGGAGGCTACAGTTCTTGCTAACTAGTTTCACTAAACTCATTTGGTCACCTGACTTTAAACATGAGAGGAGAGAAAAGAATTAGAGCTCATAAAGATCCATGAGGAAAAGTCATTGCGGCAAAGGAAGGGATCGTATGGCTTGCACCTCCTAGTCCTGAGGACTGGGTTACAAGAAACCATACTTTTTAAAGAAGTTTAATTGGCAGAGGCTTCTGTTGAGTGGCTTGTTTCTAGATCCTAGAAACCTAGTTTTTAAAACTTTAAATTGTGGGAAAGCTGATAAAATGACACTTAAGTATTATGGGCCTACTAAGTTAAAAAGGACTCATCTGTACTGAAATTAAAAGTGTTACTCTATAGATGGAAATTTTTATTTTTCCTGATCCTCTTCCATTACTGAACTCTATTACCTGGTTATTAAGTATGCAACAAGAAAAATTTCTTAAATTATTGGGCTGGTCAGAAAGTCTGTTACATTTTTTCAGTATAATGGTTCTAGTAGTGGTTAGTTGTCTTAACTTCATTTGAAATAATTTTGTTAGATTATATTGTGACAGCTGTGATATCAGCATACATTTTTAAAAAATCAAAATTGGTGAATTTTTGTGTGGCCAGTTTAATATTGAAGATGAAAGAAAATGTGCAACATTTTTGGTATATTATGCTTTATTACTTCAAGAAAGGTAAAAATGCAGCTGAAATCCAAAAAAAAAAAAAGATTTGTGCAGTATATGGAGAAGGTGCTGTGACTGATCAGACTTGTCAAAGTGGTTTGCGAAGTTTCTGGTACTATTGACATTTTGGCTAAATAATGCTTTGCTGTGGAGCTGTCTTATGTATTAGAAGATGTTTAGCAGCACTCCTGGCCACTACCCACTAGAAGCCAACAGCAGGATGTAGCTGGCATACTTAAAAAATCCAAATCAGTAAAGTTACTGGTTAAAATGAAAAAATGTGTCTTTTATTTTATAGAAAAAATGTAACAGACTTTTGGTCAACCCAGTAGTATGTGACAGGAATAACAGGATTTTGCCCCTGTAATGAGTTTCCATGCTAATACTGAAATACCAGGTAGGGGGGTTTTACCCTGCATCTGGTGTTGTTGAGATACATTCTGCTTCTCTTAAAGCCACCTAAGGGGCACTAGGTCAAGAAGTGAAACATTTCTAAAGAGCAAGTGTATATCTTTGGTTATAGCTCTAATTTCTACCTTTTGGTTCAGTGGCCTTCTCACCATCATTGAGCCAGAAGATGACTCTTACCTCAGGTCCCCCAAAGCTTAATTTTTACTTTAAAAACATGTGCTATGTTGTGCCATATGACATCTTGGGTGGGTGGGTTGTCTTCCTAGGAGGAAGGATTGAAACTAACATTCCAGAAGCACAAGTTGATGGCTAATGGAGTAATGGGAGATGGACATCCTCTGTTTCATAAGAAGAAGGGGAGCAGAAAGAAGCTAGTCGAGGTGAGTGGTAGAGTCTTTAATATAATGATTAGATAAGAGCTTTTTATTCTCAGTAATTGATGACAGCAGTTGGGATTGAGGGTCTAGAAGATGTTATAGTTACTTTTTGGCTACCATTGGCTCTGCTCCCCTTCCCTTCCTGCCCCAAAGAAGAGTATCTGCTCATGGGGGTGGATTCTGGGTTTGCAGCTGGAGGAGGAATGCATGGAAGAGCCTAATCACCTTGATGTGGACCTGGAGACTCGGATCCCTGTCATCAATAAGGTGGATGGTACTTTGCTGGTGGGTGAGGATGCTCCTCGCCGGGCTGAGCTGGAGATGTGGTTACAGGGTCATCCAGAGTTTGCTGTTGATCCCCGATTTCTAGCGGTGAGTGGCAGTTCAATCCAGCAAAATTTAAAAGTCATTCCGTAATTTTTGAGCTGTGTGAGGAGGAGGAAGCATGCCATATTGTGTCATTGTTTCTGCATCTGCAAAATGGTAGTAGTAGTACCTGCCAGTCATCCTACCTCACAGAATTGTGAGGATCAAAGTAAAATAATGTTAAAGCACTTGTTAAATTGCTAGGCAGATATTTACTACTAAACTATTATACAACCACCTAAAATTTTGGAGAGTTACGCGTAATGGCAGTTTTTCACTAGGACTAATGTTTTGTTTACCAATGAAATAAGTGATTATTATTAAACTAGACACAAATACCTTGGTAATTATTCCATAGAACATTTTTATTCCTCTAGGATAACTGATACTTTTCTATTGCAGTACATGGAAGATCGTAGAAAACAGAAGTGGCAGAGATGTAAAAAAAATAACAAGGTAGAATTGAACTGTTTGGGAATGGAACCAGTACAGACTGCCAACTCTAGGAATGGAAAAAAGGTGAGTGAGACTGAGTGAGGTATTACCACTCTGTTCCCACACTAGATGTGACCGAAGAAACTATTTAATGCTATTTATCTTTTTTCCAATGTATGCTTGAGAAAATATATCATCAGTTCACAAATACGGAAGCCAGAGTACTTTTATTAGTATTTTTGTAGTATTTTTATATTTTATAGCATCATCATCTCCTGAAGAGAATTAAATTCTAAAAATTAATTTTAGGAATTTAAACATTAAAATGCAAGAATTTGATGTGTTAGAACATTCAAGGCTTTACCTACTCTTCTACTGACTGAGGTTTTTTTGGCAAATCCTTTATAACCTTCTCAGTTTACACATCCTGAAAAGTGAGGGGTTTGGAGCAGATAATGTCTCAAAGTCTTTTTGTGTTTTTAAAGATTTTATTTATTTATTTTTAGAGAGAGGGCAAGGGAGGGAGGAAGAGAGGGAGAGAAACATCAGTGTGTTTGAGATACATCCATCAGTTGCCTCTCACATGCCCCCAGAGACCCAGCCTGCAACCCAGGCATGTGCCCTGACTGGGAAACAAACCAGCAACCTCTTGGTTCACAGGCTGTGACCCAATCTACTGAGCCACACCATCCAGAGCTAAAATTCTGTGATTCTCTATTTTAGAAGTGATTTGGAGGCCTACTATGAAAGACAGTCATGGCATTTCACAGCATATGAGGTTGAGAATCACTGATAATACGCCAGTAATGGAAAAAGGCAGGAAATCATGTTTTACAGTTTATTGTAACAATTCTGGTCAGTAAGTTACTTTATTATTTTTAGGTATACCTACGTTTTATCATGGTCGTAGATAATCTGGTAGATTAAGTATTCATAATCCTTTCCACCAAAGTACAATGCAGAAGTTTCTCTTAGTTATGTTTGCCTCATTTCAAGCAATAGTTATATTTTTTTAAACATACAAATCACGGCTTGGTTTGGGAAGCAATCATTTGTAATGGATTAGCACTTTTGTGTACTCATTTTATCTAATCACTCCTGATTTGATCTTTTACATCCATCTTTTTACATGATTTCTCTTTTAACAAAATTGATTTCCAAATGAACAATAACTATTTTTTGTACTTAACAAATTTCTGAGAACATTATTTTGCACATAATACGTGTTTATTTGTGACATGAATCCATGAGGTTTATTTTATATTGGTGAAAATGGTTTCATGTAAATTTTGTTACCATAGAAAAATGTTTTAATTTCCCCTCTTAGCTTCTATGGGACCAAATGGGTAATAAGCAGAATGACTGATATGGGAAGCTGATGACTAGAAGGCTAGTACCTTCTCTGTCTTGAATTTATCATTATAGAGCAGCCTGTAAAAAAGGCTTTTCCTCCTTTAATCCTAAAACTAATATTACTGCTTTTACCTCAGGTACTTTTGCTGCTCTTTTATAGTCAGTTGATAATTTTAAGAAAGACTTATAGGAAATCACAAAGTTATGACTAGTACAAAATTCTTAATGCAGAATTGATATTATATCTAGCACTACATACTTTATTACTGAGACCTACAGGAGTTTAGGTGCTATTATAATATTTTGTAAGTCTTTACAAATAGAGTTTCAAGATGTTTGGTTTTTGCAAGATATAAAGGTACAATTTCATGTTAGGTGCTAGGCTTAGATTGGGCAGTGTTCAGAAACACAGGAACCAATTATCTGAGTTTAATGCCAATTTACTCAGCATTATATACTAATGTCTAGCAAAGCAGAGGCACTAAAAGTAGTAATTTCTAGCATCAGTGAACTTAACCAAAATTGACAGAACATCTAGAAGAAGCAATTAAAAATTCAGCAGATATGTAAGGTTTTTATCATTGTGAAAACTTAATTCTGTTAAATTTGGTGAGGAGCTAGGCACAATCTTTTTGGTGTTCCAGACATCCAAAAGTGTAATCTGACCTCTCTCCTGTTTACCCACTATGACTCGATAATGAAGGACAGTATCGTGAATATCAATACAGTTGTGAGGCACTTTCACATGATAAGATCATATGAACAACCTGCTGTCAGTAAAGTTTACTGTGCAAGTACTGATTCATTCAGTGTCTTACTTAGGCACCTCATTAACAAAGGTAAGCATTTGTGAAGTGCCTGGCTAGAGTAAAAGTATAATGTAGTCATGGAAAAAGCAAAACTCTGGTCTGTATAAGTATCAGTATCAATTCCTTGATCTTAGCATCAGAATTCTCCAACCAGCTATGTCTAGCATCTCCCCGTTACCATTAAGCCTGTTGTGACTATCCTTATTTTGCCTCTCCTAAAGATAGTTTCAATGAAAAAGCTTTTGCAAGCTAGGACTCTGTTTACTTGTTTCACTTTTTTCCTTTCTTTTTATTGTCTTTTTCTTTCCTTCCTCCCAGGGTCACCCTGCTGAAACTGTGTTCAACCGGGTTTTACCAGGGCCTATTGCACCAGACAACAGTAAGAAGCGAGCCCGTAGGATGCGACCAGACCTTTCTAAGATGATGGCCTTGATGCAGGGTGGAGGCACTGGGTCCCTATCTCTGCATAATAGCTTCCAGCACAGCAATAGTGGCCTGCAGTCTGTGTCATCTCTGGGTCACAGCAGCACCACTTCTGCATCTTTGCCTTTTATGCCATTTATGATGGGTGGTGCAGCATCATCCCCTCATGTAGACTCCAGCACCATGCTTCATCACCACCACCACCACCCTCACCCCCACCATCATCACCATCACCATCCAGGCCTGAGAGCCACTGGTTACCCTTCTTCACCAGCCACTACCACCTCTGGTACTGCCTTGAGGTTGCCACAACTGCAACCTGAGGAGGATGAGGACGATGAGGATGAAGATGATGATGATGATTTATCTCAGGGCTATGACAGCTCAGAAAGGGACTTCTCACTCATTGATGATCCTATGATGCCAGCCAACTCAGACTCCAGTGAAGATGCGGATGACTGAAGCCTCAGCTTGGTCCCCAATGCTTGGGTGGCTGCTATATTTTCATTTACTCTGGCCCTTGGACTATGGAAACGTGGGAGGGGCAGGGGAGATGTGGGGAGACCCAGGACTCCCACTCCAGGAGGTGAAAAGGAAAAAGAAATCTTATACCTGACTGCTTCCAAATTTGAATGGATTGGGTGGGCAGGGGAACTCCTAAAATAATACATGACCACTTCCTCATTTCTGGGGAAGGAAAGGAGACTAGAGCAACTGAGGCGCTCTCCCCTCCCTAGACACCTCCATTAACCACAGACTATGTAGCGCTGGCCCTAGCCTCTGGCAGAGCCTGTTCCTGGCCGAACTGTGGATACAGCGGGAGGGTCAGGAACTGTTACTTTCCTTCCCTTGGCATTAATAAATTTAAGTTAATCCTTTTCCATTCTTCCCTGTTCTACATTTGCTCAAATCCAATATAAATATTAATTTTAAGAGTTGCTGTTCAAGATGGGTAATTTCAACACCACTTTCCTGAAGTTCATTACTGTTCATGCAAAGTTAACTTGGATAGGGCAGACAAGTCATTTGCACATCATTAAATGCAGGGTGTCCAGTTTGCTAAAAGCAAAGGATTTAAGCCAAACAGGCAAAATGCTCCATTCAAACTTCAGGTTCTTAGAAGAGATGAGAAGAATGTCGGCAAGAACCATGAACATTTTGTTTCAGATTAACCATGCTTTACTGGTGTTACTTAATGAACTGTGGCAAAGGGACTGGCGACGATGTCATGGCTTGGGCCCCGGAAGCGGGGTCGAGTGAAACATCTTAAGCCATTTGTTTCTTATGACCCTTCCCCTAACATTCCAGCGATCAGATGAAGCCTGGGCATTTTATCTACCTTTCCAAGGCGAAATCCTTCCCCCATGGCTTGGGTGGTAGGTTTTTTTGGAAAATGGGTTCCCTCTCCCTGGTTTGAACACACTGCGCAGAGCCCCTGACTCAGTTCTGACATGGAGGGTTCTTTCGGTTCTTTTGCTTAACCATTTCGAGGAGGGGAACGTGACCACTTACGCTGTTGCCTTCCCACTTCCATCCTACGCCAGATCCCGCTTTTTGGGCTTCCCCTTCCTTTGTCAATGGGTGGGGCCGTTACTCCCGCGTACGGTAGCTTGTGAGGGGCGGAGCCGGCATATCAGGCCTCCCGCCTTAAGAGTGCCGAGCCCCTGCTGCCTGGGTAAAAACTAAGCTCCTGGAAACTGCGGCCCTGCGGCGAATATGGGCGGAGGCAGAGCGTCACGTGATGACGTCGACTTGCGTGCGGTTGTTACTAAGTTAACAAGAAAACCCCGCGAAAATACAGACTGCGCGTTTTGTTGATTTCCCCGCTTTTTCTTCCCCCTAACCTTCCGAGGGAGGAGTTAAAAAAAAATAATAGCAAAACCCAGCGCTGTGGAGACCCGGAAGCGGAAAGGGCAGCTTTGAGGTCGATACTTCCGGGTCACTGAGAGTGCGGGATTCCGGGGCCCAGAGCGGGTGGTGGAGCCGGGAACTCGCGTGATTCTCGGGACCCGAGACGGAGCGGCGTCTGTGGCTATGGCTGTGACTCTGGATAAAGATGCTTATTACCGGAGAGTGAAGAGACTGTACAGCAATTGGCGGGTGAGACAGATCCCGTAATTTTCCCAAGGGAGCCTCTCTCTTACATCCCATAATAACCCCGTTTCTCGGCGCCCCACATTCCTTTTCCTTCGAGAATTCCCGGTTTCAGTGTCGCGCCCCTTTAGTTGCTCCAGGATCACTCACCGCAGGCGGTTCGGGGTGCTGCCTATGACAGGGAGTCCCCCTGCCTTGCGGCCACCACCATCTTATCCGCGTGCCGGCCGCAGTCATGCAGAACAGCCACCTTTCGTAGTCTCTTCCCGCCCTAGAAGAGGCATCTTCATTCCCTCCCACTTCGTGATCACGTCTTGCTGCCCGCTCCTGCAGTTCGCACACACCCACGCACTCGCTCTCCCCTTCCAGGACCTGAGTATTCCAACCAAGTCCCGCCAAAATTACAACCATCTTCGTAAAGGATGGATGGAGGGGCTAGGAGACTGTAAATTGGGCTCTTCGCGTTAATTCTTTGCGGGGCTCTTGCTAGAGTTAAAGAACACTGTTCACGCCACCGCCTCCTGTGCTAGGCCCTGCCTTGGGTAACAGAAACCTAACGCTGAAAACCTGCAGGCAGTAGTAGTGCAAAAAAACGATGTGATGCGTGAAACGTAATTAGTTTTCCTGCGTGATAGTGTCTGGGGCGCGAGTACAGAAAAGAGCTGTTGCAGTTCCCAGTCTTTTAAAGATCGGGCAGTTTTGTTGCTTGAAAAACGTCCGCTGTTAAAATTTCTTATGATAGTAATTTGTGAGTTGAGACATTTGGTTGCATTCTGCGGTGCAGCCTGAGAGCTGTCTAGCTTAAGTCTGGCCTCTGAACTCTGTCATCCAGGGAAGATAAGCGAATAAAGACTCTTTAAAATCTGAAAAATGTCCTGGCAAAAATGTTCAATTCTGATTTCAGCATTGTAAGTTGCCTTTCAAATTGATCTACTAAAAACCAAGCTATTAAAATTGGTAATTTCTCTGCCATTCACATTAAAGTTTCCTGTGCATGTTTCTTCTTTTGAGTGTAAATGCATTAGATGATTGAAAATAATGTGGATTCTAAGTAACATTTCATGAAAAGCAAAAATAAGGACTCTGCTACACAAGTGCTGAAGATAAATTTTATTTTCAAAAAATTTTATTGGTTAATTTTTAGCAAATGTTTTTATAGCTTGTTTCACTATCACATTTTTAAATTTAAACATGGTCCATGTTACAAGTTCTCTAAAAGTTCTGACATTTTTTAAAGAGTGATACATGCTGATGTACAGGAAGTAATCGGAAGTCCCCTCTTCCACCCATAGACCCTGAAATTATATGCCTTTGATGTGGAGGTTATTTCTAGTCTCGGTGATTCAGGGTTTATCAAATTATTCATCCTTTTGAAACTATTCACGAAAGCTAAGATTTAGAGCTCAGTGTTCCCCTACGTGATAATTAAATATAAAGCATGAAACTAGGGAGAACTTAGGGGCCTAAAGACAAATTGGCAAACTTAATCTCAAATCTTTAAATGCACGAAAACTCGTTTATTAGCCCTCATATTTTATTTCTCAAAAATCATTAAAATTTATGTTGGCTCTCCCATTTAACTTAATGACATTTGAAGGGGGTATGTTAGATGTTGGTTAAGACCCTGGCATTATAAAATTGAGCCAAGTTATAAAATTAGCAAAATTTGTGTCTAATTACAAAAATCTTACTTGAATGGACTTCTTTTAATGATTAAATTTTAATAACTCCACCCAGAACTGATCTGTAGAATTACTTTCTGTATGTACCATCTTTTCAGTAGAGTACTTTCATTCTGATCCGCTTAAGTAGAGATTGTAGTTTTCTGGGATAATTTCTGGTTGATTGTCCTCTTAGCTGTTTAGAAAGAGAGTGATATATATGTAGGTACATGCTATACTGTTTTTCTTTTACACTTTTTCCTTTAATAAGAAAAGTAGCATTGAAGAGAACTTGGAAGTTAACTATGTAAATCTCTGTTAAGACAAAAGTTGACTGACTAAAAAAATTTGTTTGGGCTTTACATCACCTTATAGTTTTGGATACATTTAGGCGTAAGTGTTTCAGAACTCGGTGGTTGCACAAGCTAACACAAGGTAGGTCATACTCTCTTCAACTACATAGAATTGTAGAAAACCAGAAAGCTACTACCATTCTCTCCACCTGTTAAAAATAAGACTGGAAGCTAATGTGGCTCCTAGTCTCATCCTATCCGCAAATTGAGTTTGGGTTAGGTACATGTTTTTGTTGGTCTACTGCAAATAAGATATATTATTTCTTAAAATTTTCATAACGTAGCCTAAAAACAATTGCAGTATCACACAGTTTCAATTGTTTGAGGAGCAATTTCTAAAACAAACCTCATACCTGAGAAAATAGACTCAACCAAAAATCAAATAGGAGACCTCATAGTAACTAGAATTTATTGTTTTATGATTCTTCCTGGATGTTTGAGTCTAGTTCAGTCCTGCCTCTTACTTTTAAATTAGACCTGCTGTGAGCAGGAAGTGTTTGCTGCATCTTTGTATTTCTGCATCAGGAAACCCTAGGTGGTAGTGGTGGGTCATGAGAGGGGCTATGGGCTTCTCTCCTGTCCCCTTATACTTACCGGGTCTTAATTCAGGGCTTCCAAACCTTTTCATGACCTTTTTGATCTTTTCTTTTTCTTTCAAATCCTCACCTGGAGATGTGTTTATTGATTTTAGAGAGGGAAGAGGGGAGAGAGAGACATCAATCAGTTGCCTCTCGTGTGTGTCCCGAACTAGGGATTGAACCCACAACCTAGGTATGTGCCCTGGAAGCCAACAGAACCTGCAACCTTTTGGTGTAAGGGATGGCCGCCGTAACCAACTAAGCCCCCCAGCCAGGGCTGTGATTACTTTTAACCAAGTAATGGGATTGGTACTGCATGGGGTACCAGAGGGGAGATTCCACCATTCTGGGGTCTTAGTCACTTTGAAAGCTGAGGGATACAATATCCGGGCACAACTGTAACTCTTTTGAGATCTACAAGTACCTATTAGGGTATTCAACTATGAGTGAATTTTGACTTCTGTCATCTGCCTTTTATCCCCAAAGAATTCTGTGAAGTATCAAAATAGCAGCTGTTTTCAAAAGGAATGCTGATCCAATGCATTCATTCATGTAGCTCTACCTGTCAGGACCAAGGTAGTAGGTGGCTGCAACCTTAAAAAAAATGTATGTCCTTGGAGAAAACTAAGCTATAGTGTCAGTGCTTTTCTTGAGTGCCGCTCTGGCTGTTTGCTGATTTTTGTCAGGGACAATTTTTTTGCTCTGGATTGCTCTCCAAAACTAGACAATTACCTTTGGTGGATTAGGAAATACAGGCAGTTCCCACACTTTCAGCAAGATAATGTTCATCTCAGTTCCTTGTGGCTCCTTTATCTTTGGAGGGAGATAGGGGAAGGTTTAAATGATGCTTTGGTCTCTTGAGTACAGAGGGGTAAAGATGGAAGTAAAATGCTTTGACAGGTTGGGATTCATTTATGCTTGCTTACTCACCTTTTACAGTCCAGTTACCAACTTTTTTATATTTATTTTTTATCCCTATTACCAAGTATAATCAGTGCCTGGCATGTTGTAGGCATCCAGGGAACGATGGTGATGATTTCTGAGCTTTCATGCCTCCTTTCTTGGTTTGAAAGGATTTTTACCCAGGCTGTATTTATGATGACCATAAATCTTCCCTTTCCTGAAACTTCACCTTTTGTCCTTATGTAATTATTAATGGCACACCCTTTTATTCTCAGAATTGCCTCAGTTTGGCTGGTAAGCTATGTGGGTATTCTAGCTATAACCAGACTTCAGAATGTTTCCTCTTTTAATGCAGTACCCAGTTTGGTACTTCAAGGGAAGATGTGTGCTACAGTATTTCCCCAACTTTTATCATTCATGTATTACCTTCACAGATTTTGCTGATTCCTTAACCACCTATATTATTTACCTTGCACTTAAAAAAATATTTCTATCAAGTAATACATACATAGGTTTTAAAAAAACAAATAGGTTTGAAAGCCTTAAAAAAAAAGTCACCTCCCCCAGAAACAACCACTTTTAGTTCTTCTCTTTCATACTTTGAAGTAATATCTACTGTATATACTGCCAGTTCTTAATTTGTTGGTTTATTATGTTAACTGTTTTTGGTAAATTAGGATTTAAATTGAACTTTTTTATGCCATCACACCTATTTTAACTTCTTTACCTCCTGATACTTTTAAAATTTCTTCTTGACACATTGTTATGAAAGATTTCAAACATACAGAAAGGTGAAAGAATTTTACAGTGAATACCCATGTACCTACCACCTAGATTATACAATTAGCATTTTATTATACTTGGTTTATCACACATCCACTCCTCTTGATAAGATTTTTTCACAATTTTTAGTAAAATCAGTAGTCAGTTTACATTATTAATACTCATGTAAATAGTTCCACTGGTGGGTAAAGTAACACCAATGACCTTTTTCCTTTTCCTCTGTAGATTTTATTTTTCCTGGCATTAATAATTGCCTCAATTTTTCTCCCTTTTTAAACATTGCTAGCCCTATTTTTTTCCTGGTTTGTCATAATCTCATCAATCTTTTAATCTAAAATTCTTACATCTCCATATAATTTATTGATTATTGTTTGTTTTTTAAAAAGCACCACCACCACCTCCTCCACCCTCCCAACCTTACATTATACTACTCTGTCTGTATAGGTTGTTCTCCAGGTCTCTTGAACCTTGGGACTTTCTGATGTTGAGTCCCTACATACTACAGCCGATGTCTTGATTTTCTTTGTTTTGTTATAGCATTTTCTTTTAAGAGATTCTTTTTTTTTTTTTTAAAGATTTTATTTATTTATTTTTAGAGAGGGAAGGGAGAGGGAAAGAGAGAGAGAGAGAAATATCAATGTGCGGTTGCTGGGGGCCGTGGCCTGCAACCCAGGCATGTGCCCTGACTGGGAATCAAACCTGTGATGCTTTGGTTCGCAGCCCGCGCTCAATCCACTGAGCTACACCAGCCAGGGTTCTTTTAAGAGATTCTTAAGGAGGGATACGGATATGTATTTCCTGATCCCTTGTGTTTCTTGGAAAATTTTATTCGTCATTACTTTTACTTAATAATACAGTTCAGTAAGTATGAAATTCCAGGGTGAAAAGCACTCAGAATTCTGCTCAGAATTGAAGCTGTTTGTCAGTCTTCAGGCTTACAGTATTACTCTTGTGGAGGCTGATATGATTCTATTTCCTGTTCCACTGTATATGGCCTGTTCTCTCTGAAACATTTAGAATCATCTCTTTATTTCTTTATATTTTCAAATTTCACTGGATTGAGTTTAGAAGTAGAGGGTCATTTTAGTCTTAACTTGGATCCAGTGGTGCTGGAATCTTTCTTTGATGATTTTTCCCCTTCATTTCCTGAGTGTTTTCTCTCTCTTTCTCTCTCCCTCTCTCTCTCTCTTCAAATCTGAAATGCCTATTTAGCAAAGTTTAAACCTATTGGCTTAAATTTGTTATCTTTTGCTTTTATTTTCTAGCCTTTTGTCTTTGACTTCAGTTACTGTTTCTTAACGTCATTTTACAACTTTTTGTTGATTTTTAATGTATCAACTTTTTTTAATATATCTTATTGATTATGCTGTTACAGTTGTCCCATTTTTTTCTCTCCTTTATTTCCCTCCACTGTGTACCACCCGCCATCATTCCCCCACTTTTTGTATATGTCCATGGGTCGTACATATAAGTTCTTTGGCTTCTCAATTTCCTGTACTATTAATCTTCCCCTGTCGACTTTGTACCTACCAATTATGCTTCTTACTCCCTCTACCTTTTCTCCCATTCTCCCCCTCCCGACTGCTAACCCTCCATGTGATCTCCATTTCTATGAATCTGTTCCTATTCTAGTTGTTTGCTTAGTTCGTTTTTGATTTTTTAGATTTGGTTGTTGATAGTTGTGTTGTCATTTTACTGCTCGGAGTTTTGATCTTTTTCTTAGGTAAGTCCCTTTAACATTTCATACAGTAAGCGCTTGGTGATGATGAACTTTAACTTGACCTTATCTGGGAAGCACTTTATCTGCCCTTCTATTCTAAATGAAAGTTTTGCTGGATAGAATAATCCTGGGTGTAGGTCCTTGTCTTTCATGACTTTGAATACTTCTTTCCAGCCCCTTCTTGCCTGCAAGGTTTCTTTTGAGAAATAAGCTGATAGTCTTGTAGGTAGCTGTCTCCTTTTGTCTTACTGCTTTTAAGATTCTCTCCTTATCTTTAATCTTGAGCAATGTAATTATGATGTGCCTTGGTGTGTACTTCCTTGGGTCCAACTGTTTTTGGACTCTGAGCTTCTTGGATTTTCTCGAAGTCTATTTCCTTTGAAGGTTAGGGATGTTCTCCTTATTTATGTTTTCAAATAACTTTTCAGTTTCTTTCTCTTCCTCTTCTCCTTCTGGCACCCCTTTGATTCGGATATTGGAATGTTTAGAGTTGTCCTGGAGGTTCCTAAGCCTCTCCTCATTTTTTTTGAATTCTTGTTTCTTCATTCTGTTCTGGTTGAGTGTTTCTTTCTTTCTTTGGTTCCAAACCGTTGATTTGAGTCCCGGTTTCCTCCCCTTCACTGTTGGTTCCCTGTACATTTCTCTTCATTTCACTTTGCATAGCCTTCACTTTTTCCTCTTAGTTTGCTACCATACTCAATCATTTCTGTGACCAGTGTTTCGAACTTTGCAGCTGATAGACTGACTGTCTCTTCATCGCTTTGTTGTATTTTTTCTGGAGCTTTGATCTGTTCTTTCATTTGAGCCATATTTTTTTGTCTCGGCCTGTTACATAGTAGGGGGCAGAGCCTTAGTTATTGGCCAGGGCAGGGCAACTCATATGGCACTGTAGGTGGGGGAGGGGTCCGAGAGGGAACAGTGCCACTCAGCTCTCTGCAGGTTTTCATTCAGTCACTTCCTCTGCTATCCACAAGCAAATTGGTCCCTTCTGGTGCTGATTCCCAGGTGGGTGGGCTTGTGTAAGTTTTAGGACACAGGTAGAAAACACAAGGCCCACGGGCCGAATCCGGCCCTCCACCTTGTTTTTTTTAGCCCGGGACCTTGTTTCTACCCGGCCACTGAGCTCCCTGTCCCTAGTTAAGGAGTAGTTACATTTATATAGTCTTAAAATGACATTTGGCCCTTTGAAGGCACCTGGGAGGCTGATGTGGGCCCTGGTGAAAATGAGTTCGACACCCCTGCTCTAGGACCCTGCGGGTCTCTCCAACGAACTCTTCTGTGATGGTGAGAGTTTCTCCTGCTGCCGCAGCCCCTACAGGTCTTTTCAGTCAGAGGTTTTGAGGCTTTATTTCCCCATGCTGGAAGCCTGGGTGGCACAGTTTATCTTGCTCCCCAGTTGTCCCTCCCAGTTTATCTGCGCTCAAATGTGGGACTGCCTGCTCCACCAGCCACTGCCTTGCCAAGCATCCCCTGCACCCTGGCTGCCGGTCTCTGCCTCTCCTACTGGTCTAGATGAATCTTTCTTCTTTAACTCCTTGGTTGTTGGACTTCCATACATGAACTGGACTTCCATACATGGACTTCCAAAATTGAACTTTTTGGGCAGTTCTGGTTGGTTTTTGTTTTTAAATTTGTTGTTGTCCTTCCTTTTTCTTTTGGTTGTGCAAGGAGGCAGAGTGTATCTACCTATGCCTCCATCTTGGCTGGAAATGTATATCAACTATTTTAAATTTCTAAGACTTCTTTCTTATTCCCTGTTTTCTTGTTTCATGGGTGTACTTTATTTATTTGTCTCATGGGGTTGTTTGTGTAATTTTTATTTTCCTCTGCCTTGTCTGTTTCCTTGGGTTTATTAGCTTACTCTCTTACCTGCTGGATACCTAACAGAATTCAAAATGAAGCTTCCTTATACTCATAAAGAAAAAGGCATTAAGAAACTGGTTGGAAGCTCTGCATGAATGGGACCTCAACTAGTCAGGTTCAGTCTAGAGTGAGTAGGCTGGCTTCTTCTATTGAGGACCCCTGAGTGTCAGTATCTGAAGTGTTTTCTCTGAATTCAGTGAAGGTGCACAGAGAAAAATCCTCTAATCCTCTGCTTTGGGTCTTTTGTTCCCAAATGTCATTCAAAATACAGACTTCTATTTAATTCTCCAACATTTAGCAGTTGCCTTCTGCTGAGCCTAATATCTGAACCTAGAGCCTTTCTGAGTTCTGTTCTCCAGAGAATAAAGCAAGTCTTTTGTGAAGAAATTAGTTGTCTTACGTTTTCCAAGAACTGGCAGGATCCATCTCTTAAGCTCTCTGACCAGATCTTCTCTTTTTATTCCTGCACTCATGTACAGTAAACCCCACCCCCTTCCTTGTTACTTGGTGCTTCCTGGATTCTGAGCCCACTGTGCCTTGCCAGGGAGAAGACCTGTCAAGCACTTAGGGTGTTGCTACCCCAACTCCACATAGTTACTTACCACTCTGTCCTTTTCCTTTTCCAAAACTGTTCAACTCTTTAAACCTAAATACATTCAGAGAGGATACTTCACTGTAAATGGAAAATTTCATCACTTTCCAAAAATAAAACATAGCTGTTAAGAAATAAAGATAATGTAAGAACAACTGCATCATTAAATTGTAGCAGGTGTTAAGGATTAGCATTACATTATATTCTTCATGTAATCAAGTGTGACAAAAGAGAATTAAAAAGTATGTAACTTTTTTGCCCCGTGATTGAATATTTAAAGCCATATCTGGAATCACCTAAAATCATCTCCTGTGTGGGTTGTACACTTTCAGAAAGTCTGTCCTACTGTACATATTCTGTACTGATTATGTATAATACAGCTAGTCTTTGACGTCAGTAACAGTGGTATGCTACACAGTAAATTTTTAATAAATGGCCATTTCAGTCTTTAGTAATATTGGCACTGTCCTAAGCACTCTTTACGCATTAGCACTTCATACACACTTATGGTCAAGGAGACAAACACAGAGAGGTTTCTGGTGGGTCAAGGATTCAAAACCAGGCAGTCTGGCTTCAGAGTGAGCCCGTACTTGATAGGTATTACTGTCTCTAAATACAGAATGACTTGATACCTTTTGCTTATAGTTGCTGAAAAAAAATTTCTGGTAAATTTAAGAAGTCATCAGTACTAACATCTTGACTTAAAAAGTTTGTCAAATGACCCTAAGTCTCCTTACAGATAAAAATCAACTTTCCAAAGGAATTTATTTTTATCTTTAGGACCTTAATGAAAGCATACCATTGTCTGATTTGTTAACTGATAGATTGAGAAATGGTAGAAAAAGTATAACTTTACCTGTTATTCTATAATAATTGTAGTCTAATGAAAAATACCTATTTTAAATGTAATATGTGCATTTTAATTAGACATAGCACCTTTTGTTTTTTCAGCCTAAATCAGTGAGAGGTCCGCCTATATATTTTTGTGGGACTTTTGGTATTTTGGTGACTTGTTTTGGGGTTTTGAATATGATGATGCATACTACACCTCAAGTTTTATTGTGAGAATAACATCATCATTGCAAGAAGGCACATACAGAAAATGGCTGCTCAGTAAATACCATTATTCCCATCTGAAACACCTGTTTCAGTCCGACTTGGGTGTCAGGTGGGCTGGACGGACTGGAAGGTGGCAGAATTTGGAGACAGAAAGGAAATTGGTGGATGTTGAGAGTCTATGCACACCAGGGGTCACTACTGCAAGGTAACTCATCTAGAGAGGAGATTACAGGAGCTGCAAGTCCAGATTTGATAAGGGCTCCAGTCTGAGTCCTGAAGATCAGCCCAAGCGGAAGAGGTCAGGTAGGAACCTGGGGCCTTCTGAGCAGCAGAGTTGAACCCCAACCTCTTTGAATAACCGGGCTGGCATTTGAAGATGGCTGTAGAGCTAGCTGGTCCTGGGACAAAAGGCTGCTGTGCTAGCCTTGGCGCTTTATTTTTTAAACTGGTTTTACTGCAGTATTTCAAAACAAATTGTAGATATTTAATCACAATATGGTAGTCATATGTAAGTTTCACAAACAGATTATTTAAAATCTCCCAGAGTTTAAGAAGACTTTTTAAATGTAATCTGTATAAGGCATTTATACATTGCATAAGGTTGAAAATACAAAATATTACCAGTGCATATATGAATAGAACAAAAAAATCAGTGTTTTTGTCTTTTCCCTGTTTCTTCTCTCTCTCTAAACTCAATACATAAAAAATTTAAAAAACAAAACAAAATACTATTCCTGATTTTGTTATCAAAATATTTGGTTTTATTGTAATCTTTTTCATTGACTTATATTTTAAGAAAAATTTTATCCAAATTCATTATCTTCAGATACCCTAAATTCTGGTGTTACTATATTTATTTTAGGGTTAGAGTGCATCAGTTTTTGTAAAGAATCAACCAAAAATATTCTACGAAATTGTCGGAGCCACTGGGTTTCAAGAGGAATTAGAATTCTCTTACCTTTTTGATCAGCAGTGAAAAACTAGGCATTTTTTATGAGTTGAAATCTTTGAGACTTACTGGGTTTGTTTTCCCTGTCATAAAAAAGCTGAATATGTGTGTCTTTTTTTCTTCTCCCTATTTTTAATTGCTTTAAGATTCCTTTGGATGATTTTCCCATATTATTAATGATTAAGTTACATGACTGTACTCTGTGTATTTTTCAAAAATGTATTACAATGTATTTTGACTTTGTTGAAAAGTTTTGACTCGACCAAGATTATGAGTGTCAAAAAATAGTAAAAGAGACCTTTTGGTTAGAGTCGGTATCTGGAACACATAAGCATAGATATATTTTTACATCTAGAACACATAAGCGTTAAATATTAGGGAGTGTCTCATTAATTTTGAGACATTATCAAGGTAACAATACTATTGACATAAAATCCATGTTTATTAAAGAATTGGCATGTACATAGCAAAAATTGGGGGAGGAGAGAATTTTGATGCCAAAGTTAATGTGGATGAAAATATGTCATGGGAATCATATAGCACAGTGGTTCTCAAACTCTTGGATATCTGGACCATTGTTATTCTTAAATTATTCAGGACCCCAAAGAGCCTTTCTTTGCATAGGTTATATCAAGTGTGTAGAGAAAGTCTGCCCTCATATACATGCAACTAGAAAGGGGGGGGTATTTAATAGCCTTTGAAATTATTATCAGTATTCTTTATTACTCCACTAAAACTCAAGAAGTGGTAATCTCTTAAAAGATAGTTGTAGTGTGGAATCTGAAACCACAGCAGTGCGGTTTTCATACTTAAGTTTTGGTCTGTATTGCACCTTGGATCCTTTACCCATGGATGATGACTTTGTGACATCAGGTAGTGCTTATTTGGAAAGTATTGGTTTCCTCAGTTGTACAGATCTTCTAAATGTTATACATCTCATTTATAGTATAGAAGAATCATACATGTTAATATCACTACTGGTCTCATCAGAAAAGTCAAGTAAGGAAGCTGTCAAGTTCACAGTGGTGGGTACAAATTTTTAATATTTGCTTGAAAGCTCAAATTTGATCACTGACAGACACATATGTCATTTATTTTCCTTGAAGTAACAGACTCGCTTCATTTACTTTTCAAGAAAATGTATGCCAGATACCCAGGTCTGTTAAATGGCTAGTTCAGCTTTTTACTCAAATAATTGTACAAGTGCTCTTCCTTGAGAAGCCGTCATACTTCAGTGTGCGTAGAGCAGTGCTTTGTACTTCCCACATCTTTATACAGAACATTTGTAAAAAAAAAAAAAAAAAATGCATATGCTCAACAGTTGGAATTTCAGGATATTAATCATTTTTACCGCATCAAGGATGTTCTTTAGTGAAATTGGTTTTTTTTCCCTTTCTTTCCATGAGCATGTTTTAGTGAAAAATTAGTTTGGTGCCATGCCTTGATTCATAATAAGGAACTACCAGTTTTAACTACTAGTTAATAACTAAATAGTACTAAACTACTAGTTTACTAAACAATAGTTAAACAGATGGTAAAATTTTACCTACATGAAGAAAGACATTTTCTCACTGATAATGGTGAGATACATACAGTTTCTATGTAGTAACTTCTTTGGGTTATATGTTACGATGTAGAGAAATTCAACGGAACCTTCAGTTGTTATTATTTGGATTCTTTGGCAACCAGAACTCTTAATATATGGAAAGGAGCCCTGGCTGGTGTGGCTCAGTGGATTGAGTGCCAGCCTGAGAACCCAAGGGTCGTCAGTTCGATTCCCAGTTAGGACATGTGCGTGGATTGCAGGCCAGGTCCCCAGTAGGAAGCACTGGAAAGGCAACTACATGTTGATGTCTCTCTCCTCCTTTTTCTCCCTCCCTCCCCCTCTCTCTAAAAAATAAATATGTATAAGAATTTTTAAATGTGGAGAGGAGTCTTATGGAAATGTTTTTCTTGACTTCATAGAAGTAGAAGATTTGACCTTATAACCAACAAATGATTACAGTCCTTTGGTCTTATATTTCTTTCAAAAATAGTCAATGGTGAGAGGACTCACATTTAAACTCCAATTTCAAAACATACAAAGCTACAGTCAGTAAAACAACATGGTACTACTGTAAGGATAGACATGTAGATCTCTAGAACAGAATGAGAGTCCAGAAATAAACCCTCACATATACATCATTAGATTTTTGACTGTGGTGCTAAGACAGTTCAGTGGGGAGAGAATAGTCTATTCAACTTACGGTGCTGAAAAAACTACTTATCCACATGCAACAGAAGGAAGTTAAGCCCCTTCCTCACATACACAAAATTAACTCAAGACAAATTATAATAGAAGAAAAGACAAATCTGAATATAAGAGTTAAAACTGTTATAGAATAAAGTATAATATATGTAAATCTTTATGTCCTTGGATTGGGTAAAACCTTAGATGTGACAGCAAAAGCTTAAGAAAATAATTTGGATTTCTTCAAAATTAAAACTTTTGCTTCAAAGGACATCATTAAGAAAGTGAAAACTATATAAGAGATGTATTTAGAATATAAAAAGAACTCTTGCAACTTAATAATAAAGCAATAACATAGTTACAGAATGGGCAAAAGATCTGAATAGGCACCTCTCCAAAAAAGTATATAGTGGTTAGTAAGCATGTGAAAGGTGCCAGACATCATTATCTATCAGGGAAATGCAACTCAAAACTGCAGTGAGATACTATAATACTTCACCCTATTGGATAGCCATAATAAAAAAGGCAACAATGTTAGCATATGGAGAAGTTGGAAATATCAGATGTTGCTGTTGGGAATACAAAATGGTGTAGTCACTTTGGAAAATAATCTGGTGATTCCTTAAAAAGTTAAACATAAAGCCCTGACCTGTGTGGCTCAGTTGGTTGGGCATTGTCCTGCAAGCAAAAAGTCGTCAGTTTGATTCCCAGTCAGGGCATGTGCCTGGACTTCAGCCTAGGTCCTTAGTTGGGGCCATGTGAGAGGCAACAGATGTTTCTCTCCCTCCCTAAATAAATAAAAATTTACCAAAAAGTTAAACATAGAATTGCCCTGAAACCCAGCAGTTCCTCACTTAGGCATGTACTCATGAGAAATAAGTCCACACAGAAACTTACATGAGTGTTCACAGAAGCATTATTTATAATCGCCAAAAAATGGAAATAACCCAAATGTGCAGCTGTTGATGAATGGATACAATGTGGTATATACATAAAATAAAATGTTTCAGCAATAAATAGGAAGTACTGAAACTTGCTACAACATGAATGAACCGTGAGAGCACGATAAGAAGCCAGACACAAAGGCAGCATGTTTTTTTATTCCATTTATATGAAGTGTCCAGAATAGACAGCACCATAGAGACAAATTAGTTGTTGCCTAGGGCTAGGGGAGATGGATAATGATTGCAGTGGGTTTGTTTTGGGAGGGGGAAATGTTCTAGGTTGTGGCGATAGTTGCATAGAGAAAGGAATTAATGATTGTGAGGTTATCAAGTAAACATGTACCTTAAACTTGGAATTTCTTTTAGGAAAACTGAAGTCTTTTCCTATTTTGCTAGTGTAAGAAGATGATCAAATTACCTAACTCTTTATTTTTCAGAAAGGAGAAGATGAGTATGCTAATATTGATGCCATTGTTGTATCTGTGGGCGTTGATGAAGAAATTGTTTATGCCAAGTCAACTGCCCTACAGGTGAGGGGTTACTACAGTTCTTAGCCCTGACAGCCTTTGAATCTTCAACTGCACTGTTCAGTAGAGTAGCCACTAACCACATTCAAAAGTTAATTCCTCAGTCCTAAGTCTCAAGTACTCTATATTGGCTACCATATTAGAGCAATAAAGAATATTTTCATCTTTGCAAAAAGTTCAGTAGACAGTACTGATTTAGAACATAAGGAAAAGTAGTACATAAACTGGGATGAATTTAACTGTCTACCAAAAGAATCTAAACAGTGGGTTATACAAATTTTTTCTTCTCTCTGATATCTTCAGGGATCTAATTTTGTTTTCCATGTCTCTCCTCTAACATCCATAGCATTTAGCCATTGTGCTTATGGTACAAAAATTGCTAGAGCTCCAGTCATTACATTTGCATTCCCAGCAAAAAGAATGGAGAAAGGGAAGAAAATTAGAACCATTCCCTTTTTAAGGGGACTTACTTGAAAAGAGCCATAGAATACTTCCGCTTATAACTTGACTGGTCAAAATTTTATCTGTTGGCCATACTTAGTTGCAAGAAAGGATGGGAAATAAGTCTTCACGCTGAGCAGTGTGCCCAGCTAAAAATCGTGTCTTTCTGAGAGAGAAGAAATGAGTAGCTGGTGCACAGCTGCAGTCTTTGGCAGAGGTGGAATGCACAGTACTCTGGGTGCTATTCTGTTCTGGACAGCAAGACAGTTTCTGTAAACACAAATGGTCCATGTGATTTGATGGTCTATGTTATGAAATAATTCAAACACATAAAAGTTGATAAAACAATAATATTTAACTCCCATTTACCCATCATTTAATTTCAATAAATTGTCAGCTGGGTAATCTCATTTGTCCACATCCAGGTTCCCCACCCCAAATTATTTTGAAGTTAATTCCACATAATCTTATAAATATTTTTGTATGAGTACATTATATTTTTTTTTTCCGTAAATACTGTTGTCATTGTCTTTCCACATAGACATGGCTCTTTGGTTACGAACTAACGGATACTATCATGGTCTTCTGTGATGACAAAATCATTTTTATGGCCAGCAAGAAAAAAGTGGAGTTCTTAAAACAGATTGCCAACACCAAGGGCAATGAGAATGCTAACGGAGCCCCTGCCATCACACTGCTGATTCGAGAAAAGGTTAGAACTAATAATGTTGTAAATGTGAAGAAATGTTTAAAAGTGATGAACAGAAATGCCTTCCAGGAATTTAAAAAAATATGAGGGGAAGATTTTAGCCGATGGTGGCTGTAATTACAAAGTTTTATCGTATCTTCATTGTTAGGAAGAAAAGAGTTCAATAACCCTATCAGTTTTGTGGCAAAACAAATGGGTTATGAAATTCTGGTGCATACTAACTTAATCTGTCCATTATCAAGGACACTGTCAGTTTAATGTTTATTTCCATTTGAGTACCTTAATTGGAACAAATAACTTTAAATATCTGTAAGGAAATTTAGACATACCTCAGTTCCAGTTTTTACTAAATGTGATCTTTTTTTTGGTCATACTGCTCACCTGACAAGATTTTTTTTCTCAGAATATTGTTTATCTGTGTGTTTGAGTTTCTCAGCTGCTGGGGGGGGGGGGGTGTTGTCAGCTTGTGGCACTGCCTTAAGCATATTAAAATATCCAAAGACATTTTGTATGTTACAGTCTACCCAAAGAAGTAAGTAGGGCATAAGGGTAGAATTTCTTCTTTATAGGGTTAGAATATGTGTTTTTGCCTGTTAGTTACTGGTAGAACATAGATGTCTAATTCTGAAACCAATTGACAAACCCCTCTTCTTCCCTCTGACATTGGTAGAATGAAAGCAATAAGAGCAGCTTTGACAAAATGATTGAAGCTATTAAAGAAAGCAAGAATGGCAAGAAGATTGGAGTGTTCAGCAAAGACAAATTCCCTGGAGAGTTCATGAAGAGCTGGAATGACTGCCTCAACAAAGAGGGCTTTGACAAAGTAAGAAAACTCCTGGAAACAAGCACAGTGACAGTTGAGAAGGCAAAAGCGTGATGGGATTCCATTAACAGATAGTGCAGAGAATATGGGAAAAAACTACATTCACATTTCCATTTTTCACTCCTTTTAGCTGAGCAGTAAGCCAGTTGTACTTCTCAGTCAGGAGTGAGGTATTTGGGAGATGGTTCAGCTACTTGGAAAAGTCTTTTGTCCCGAAAAATGTTATTTTTTCCTCTGTCTCCTGCCTTTCTTCAGCCTTTACAAAAACCTCTAGAGAGGAATATTTATATTAAAAATGCTACATTAGTTTAATGCCTCTTAAAATATTTACAGTGGCCTGGTAAAGAGCTATGTCAGATGTTTATTCAATCCAAGAAAAGAATATTTCATTGTTCTGCAAACTACTGATTAATTGTTTGCTAAGTAACCTAATATTACTTACAACATTCACACTGGGAGAGGCATTTCTTTCTCAAGTCTGTATCTGCATCTTAGAAGCTCTTATCACTTTGACTGCAGATAGATATCAGTGCAGTGGTGGCCTATACCATTGCTGTGAAGGAAGACGGAGAGCTCAACCTGATGAAGAAAGCAGCCAGCATCACCTCTGAGGTCTTCAACAAATTCTTCAAGGAAAGAGTCATGGAAATAGTTGATGCAGATGAGGTAAATGGAGAGGGGAAAGTTTACCATTTTAATGAAGCAGAAATGAGTCCCTACCATGCAGTGTTTTGGTATGTGTTCAGCTTCCTTTGAAATTAATTAAGCCTTTGACAATTAAGTTGGTGGTGTGTCATTGTACCACAACTTCTCTTTAACTGTAAGCCAGTGCTACAGTCTCTTGAGGTTGCCCAGTATTTTACTTGAGAATTGCTTGAATAGCTGTGAATTCCACATACTATTCTCTAAATTTGTTTTAGATGTATACCAGTATATTCTCTGGTGCATAAGTCAATTCATAAGACTTTTATAGCATCTTAAGTGATACCAGGATAAATCGAAGCACCCCTTTTTGCCACCCTCTAGTAAGTGTTGTTTCATTTCTGGGTATACTTACAGAAAGTTCGACACAGTAAACTGGCTGAGTCTGTGGAAAAGGCCATCGAAGAGAAAAAATACCTAGCTGGGGCAGACCCCTCTACTGTGGAAATGTGTTATCCTCCTATCATTCAGAGTGGTGGCAACTATAATCTCAAGTTCAGTGTGGTGAGGTAAGTATGAGAACCTCAAAATAAAACAACAGCCAGAGTGTTTCAGCCTTTATCTTACTTTTCCTTTGACTCATTCTGGAATTCAGAAAAGTTGGAGGAGACAGAATAACTATTAGAATAGGAATAGAATAACTATTAGTCTGCCTTGTGCATTGTCTTCTTGTCTTACTCCATGCATATTTCTATTTTATTCACATAGTTACTCATTTCTTGAGTATTTGATAGTAAGCATTTTTCCAGGTGATTAAAAAGGTCTGGCAAAAAATTTCAAAATACACCACCATCCAAAAAATAAAAATCTTAGTAGGTGTTTTATAATCTAATTCCCCTTCAAATTTTTAAAAATACTGTAAAAAATGCTTTTTTTCTTGGTTGGTCTGAAGGGACTAATTCAGAGTGAATACTGCAGTTCATAGTGCCCGGTGGATAAGTGACTCCTCACTACCTTACTGTTAGAATATCAATAAAATTTAGTATATCCTTTGCATATTTAGGACACAACTCAACTTTTCACTGAATTTTTATGCTAAAAATTTGGGTGTCTAATTTTACTTCAGAGCCTTTGTAAACCTATTTATCTATCTATCTATCTATCTATCTATTTATTTATTTAAGTTTGTCCTTCTGGTTCAGCTTTGGGATATAGCAGGGAAAGTCAGTGATTACAGATGTTCTGTGTCAGTGATGTTAAGGACTCCTAGTTTGGGTAATGAATGAAATGTTTTCTTCCCTTGGTCTCTAGTGACAAGAATCACATGCATTTTGGGGCCATCACTTGTGCCATGGGTATTCGCTTCAAATCTTACTGCTCCAACCTTGTTCGCACTTTGATGGTTGACCCTTCTCAGGAAGTTCAAGAAAATTACAACTTTTTGCTCCAGCTTCAGGAGGAGCTGCTAAAGGAATTAAGACATGGTAAGGTACCTTATAAAAGAAGGTTTGGAAATCATGTAATAAGAATGTTATTAGGTGTATGTGAGCTTATATCCCTGAGGCTCTCATACTAAAAATAGAATTGGATTTCACTAACATCTAATTATCCTAGCATTTAGTTCTTGAATCTACTTTTCTTTTAGGCATGAGTGGTTATTATGTTTTTACACTGATGTTTACAAAAAACCCTTTAACTGGCTATACCTTTCCAGATCTTCATAAAATATTGTGGCCTTATTACTCTTTAGAACTTTAGAAAGTTTTTTTTAATTGAGGTATAATTGACATACAAAATTATATTAGTTTCAGGTGTACAACATAATCATTCAATATTTGTATATATTGCAAGTGCTTACCACAGCAAGTTTAGTTAACATTTGTCACTGTACAAAGGCTTTTTTTCTTGTGATAAGGGGAAACTTTTAAGATTTACTCTCAGCAACTTTCAAATATGCAATACAGTATTATTAACTATGGTTGCCACACTGTACATTACATCTCTATGACTGACTTCCTTATTAACTGGAAGTTTGTACCTTTTGATTCCCTTCACCCATTTCACCCACCTCCCACCCCTGCCTGTGTCAGCCTCCAGTCTGTTTTCTCTGTGAGGTTGGCTGGTTGATTGATTTGCTAGGCATGCTCAGTGGATTGAGCTCTGGACTGAGAACTGAAAGGTCACCAGTTCAATTCCTGGTTAGGGTACATGCCTGGGGTGCAGGCCAGGGCCCCAGTTGAGGGTGTTTGAGAGGCAAACAATTGATGTTTCCCTCCCTCTCTTTATCCCCTGCCCCTCCCTTCCTCTCTCTCTAAAAAAGTAAATAAAATCTTTAAAAAAATAGATTTCACATATAAGAGGGATTATATGGTATTTGTCTCTCTGTCTCACTTAGTATAATGCCCTAAGGTCCATCCATGTTGTTGCAGATGGCCAGATTTCATTCTTTTATCCCTTAATACTATTCCTGTGTGTGTGTGTGTGTGTGCGTGTGTGTGCATATACACAGTTGACCCTTGAACAACTCGGGGTTTAGGGGCACTGACTTCTTTCATAGTCAAAAATCCACATAAACTTTGGGCTCCCCAAAATTTTACTGATAGCCTACTGTTGACCAGAAACCTTACCAATAACATAAATACATTTTGTATGTTATATACTGTATTTTTACAATAAATTAAAGCCAGAGAAAGAAAAGCGTTATGTAGAAAATCATAGTGAAAGTACATTTGTAGTAGTATTTATTGAAAAATTCACATACAAGTGGCCCCATTCAGTTCAAACTGATGTTGTTCAAAGGTCAGCTGACCGCATTTACTTTATCCACTCATCTGCCGGTGGACACTTAGGCTGTTTCCACCTCTTCACTATTGTAAATAATGCTGCAGTGAACCTGGGAGTGCATATACCTTTTCTTTCCCCTTAGTGTTTCCATGGTTTGTTGGTTTGTTTGTTTTAGTAAATACCCAGAAGTGGACTTGCTGAATCATATGGCAGCTCTATTTTTAATTTTTTGTGGGCCTTCCATATTGTTTTCCATAGTGGCTGCACCAACTTACAGTCCCACCAACAGTACTCAAGGGCTTCCTTTTCCCCACATCCTTGCCAGCACTTCTTATTTCTTGTCTTTTTGTTGATAGCTGTTCTCACAGGTATGAGATGATGCCTTATTATGGTTTTGGTTTGCATTTCCCTGATGATTAGGGATGTTGAGCATCTTTTCATGCACCTGTTGGCCATCTGTATGTTTTCATTGGGAAAATGTTCAGATTTTCTTCTGCTCATTTTTTAATAGGATTGTTTAATTACTATTGAGATTTGTGAGTTCTTTTTATATTTGCAATATTAACTCTTATTAGATACATGATTTGCAAATATTTTCTCCTATTTGGTTGGTCACCTTTTCATTTTGTTAATGGTTTCCTTAGATATGCAGAAGCTTTTTATTGTGACATAGTCCCACTTACTGATTTCTGCTCTGAGTGTCAAATCTAAATAGTCACTGCCAAGTCTGATGCCAAGAAGCTCACTGCCAGCCCTGGCGGGGGTGCTTCGTTGGTGAGAGTATCGTCCTGGTACACCAGGGTTCTGTGGTTTCAGGTCTTACATTCAAGTCTGTAATCCATTTTGAGTTTTTTGTGTGTGGTGTAAGATAGTGGTCCAGGTTCATTTTTCTGAACGTTATAGCCCAGTTTTCCCATCACTATTTATTAAAGAGAGGTTCTTTCTCCATTTTATATTTTTGGCTCCATTATCATAAAATAATTGATCATACATGTGTGAATTTCTCAGCTTTTTGTTACATTGATCTTTGTGTCTGTTTTTTTAATGAAAATGCTTTGCTGATTTGATTACTGTAGCTTTGTAATACAGTTTGAAATCAAGGAGCGTGACACCTTCAGGTTTGTTATTTTTTCTCAGGATTGCTTTAGCTGTTCAGGGTCTTTTGTAGTTACATACAAATTTTAGAATTGTTTGTTCTAATTCTCTGTAAGAGTATTGGAACTTTGATAGGGATTACGTTGAATTTGTAGATTGCTTTGGTTGTATGGATATTCTTGCAGTCTATGAGCATGGAGTATCTTTCCATTTCTTTGTGTCTTCAATTTCTTCATCAGTGTCTTATAGTTCTCAGTGTACAGGTCTTTCACGTCCTTGGTTAAATTTCTTCCTGGATATTTTACTCTTCTTAATGCAGTTGTAAGATGGGACTGTTTTCTTAATTCTGATAGTTTGTTATTAGTATTTATAAACTCCATAGATTTCTGTATATTAATTTTATAGCCTGCAACTTTACTGACTTTATTTGTTCTAACAGGTTTTTGGATTTTCTATATATAATATGTCATCTTCAAATAGTGATAGTTTTACTTTTTTCTTTCCAGTTTGGATGCCTTTTATTTCTTTTTCTTGCCTAATTGCTTTGGCTAAGACTTCCAATAGTATGTTGAATGAAAGTGGGAGAGAGGGTATCCTCATCGTCTTCCTGATCTTAGAGGAAAAGCTTTCAGCTTTTCACCATTAAGTATGATGTTAGGTGTGGACTTGTCATATATGACCTTTATTATATTGAGTTACATTTCTTCTGTACCCACTTTCTTGAGAGGTTTTGGTAAATGAATGTTGATTTTTTTTTTTAAATCCTCACCTGAGGATATGTTTATTGATTTGGGGGAGGGGGAGAATGAGAGAAACATGGATGTGGAAGAGAAACATCAATCTGTTGCCTCCCCTATGTGCCTCGACTACTCACAACCTAGCTATGTGCTCTGACTGGGGCTCAAATCCACAGCCCTTTGATGTACTGGATGATGGTCTAACCAACTGAGCCATCCAGCCAGGGGTAGGTGTTCATTTTTGTCAAATAACTTTTCCTGCATCTATTGAGATGATTATATGACTTTTATCTTTTATTTTGTTAATGTGGTGTATCATTGATTGAATTATGTGTGTTGAATCATCCTCGCATTCCTGGAATAAATCCCACTTGATTTCAGTGTATGATCCTTTTAATGTAGTTTTCATTTTGGAATAATCTTAGAATGTTCTGAGAAATAGTATCTCTACCAACAAAATGTATAATGTTAATTCTACGTTGAATGGATAGAAATAATATTAGTATAAGAGCAACCCTGCTCAACAAGGAACCACCTCTTGGTAACTGGCTACATGGAACTTTATATTTACCACCGTTTACCCACTTTGTAGGCCCACTCATGTTGCCCAGAGCTTCCAGACATCATTTCTCCAGGATATCTCAAGTCAGTTTTGAGAAATCCTACTGGAAGTCATGGTCATAGGTTGTTTAATAAGGATAAAGATCCCTCTGAGGCTACCATATGTGGACTACTCTGACTTGAAATATCTGTGTATACCTAAATCCTGAAAAATCAAGGCCAGACCCTTCTGTAGCCCTGTTTTTTTAAAATGTATGATAATTTTAATGTGTTGCCATTTATCAACATTTAAAAGCTTTCTCTTTTAAAAAATATATTTTATTGATTATGCTATTATATTGTCCCCCCTTTTTCCTCCCTTTTATTCCCCTCCACCCTGCAACCCCACTCCCACCAGCATTCCCCCTCCCCCTCTTATTTTACGTCCATGGGTCATACATATAACTTCTTTGGCTTCTCCATTTCCTACACTGTTCTTAACCTCCCCCTGTCTATTTTGTACCTACAATTTATGCTTCTTATTCCCTGTACGTTTTCACCATTCTCCCATAAAAGCCTTCACTGAGACCACCTGGTGTTCCACAGTCTTCCAGGTCAGTGATTCTCAAATAGTGTAGTTAAGAATACAGGGTGGGATTGTTTTAAAGAATACTAATTTCTAAGCCTTCACATTTCTGAAAAGAACTATATTCCTTAGTTTACACCTTGAGAGACACTGCTTTAGGAAATATAATAAGTGGAGTGGAAATGTTGATTTAAAAATACAGTTTTGTTTTTTAATTTTCTGGAAGGTACTTCATGTTCTCTTTCTGGCTTGTCATTAGGTGTGAAGATATGTGATGTGTATAATGCTGTCATGGATGTGGTTAAAAAGCAGAAGCCCGAACTGCTGAGCAAAATTACCAAAAACCTAGGGTAAGATGCTATGGATGTATATTGTTGCTCTGAGTCATTTTTCATGACTGGCCATGGTCAGACAGAATATTCTTAGATTGATTCAGCCAACATTTATGGACTGTTATGGACTAGTAAACTTCACTGTGTGCCAGGCACACAGTGTCACCTGAAAATGTGAGAAAGGTTTAAGTTCTGCTCCAAGGAATGGGGTGGAGATTTTTCTAGACTGATAGAGTAGATACCAGTAGGTATTCTAGGCTTAAATTACAATTGTTAGGAAACATTACATGCTATATTTTCTCTCAGAGCACCTCACCTCTCATTTGAAAATAATACTGTGAGCCTTATAACCCCATGATTGCTCTTCTGGGTATATATCTGAAGAAACCAAAAACACTAGTTTGAAGGAATATATGCACCCCTAAGTTCATTGAAGCGTTATTTACAATAGCCAAGCTATGAAAGCAGCCAAGTGCCCATCACTGTACAAGTGGATTAAAAAGCTATGGTACATACATATAATGGAATATTACTCGTCCATATAAAAGAAGAAAATCTTACCATTTGCCATAGTATGGATGGACCTAAAGATTACGCTAAGTGTAATGAGTGAGTTAGAGAAAGACAAATACCATGAGATTTTACTCATATGTGGAATCTAATCAACAAACAAAACAGAAACAGACTCATAGATAAAGAGAATAGACTAATGGCTGCCAGAGTGGAGGGGCAGTGAAGGAATTGAGAAGTGCAGATTGATAGTTAAAAAATAAACTAATCTTGGGGATATAAAGTACAGCATAGGAAATATGAGATATAGTTAGTAATATCATAATAACTATGTATAGTATCAGTTGAATACTGGAAATAGAGGGAACACTTTGTAAAGTGTGTGATTGTCTAACCACTGTGCTGTACATGATTGAATTTTTATTTAATCCAGTGTTTTGCAAATGTATTTGACCATTAAATACCTAGAAATAACTGATAACATCTTACAGAACCAGAGACATTTTGGGAAACAAAAGCTCTAAGCAGTCTCCTTAGATGGAAATTAGTGTGGGTATATGGTTACTTTCTGGATTTCTCTAATGGGCAAGAGGAAATATATTGATTTGATACCAAGTCTTGGCCCAGGTGACTTAAGGAATCTAGTTATCAGCATTCCAGTAAAAATTACCTCTCGTTATCCAGTTAAACTGTCTTAATAATGTGCCCCTTAATAGTCTCTGCTAAGCTTATAGGAAAATTCCTAACTTGGTTTCAGGGTAGAGATAAAAATTTTAATGTGAGTGTATAAGCTAAAATAAATAATACTTGATATAATAAATGTTGAGTGGAGTACTTAATTAGGATATTATTTTCAACTTAGTAAAAGTGCAAAGACTTCTCTAATCTTCCTTAACTGACTGATGATCAGCAGAAGTCACTCGACATGTTTGCCTGCCTTATCTTAGAAATTAAAGTAGGATATATTGTGGGAGCATTTGAGGTCTTGCTCCCTGGCATTTGTTGTCAGTTTGGCTCAAATAAACTTACTGGAAAAAAAAAATCGGTTGCTCTGTCTGTGGAGTAGCCTCCTCCTCGTCCTACTGCCTCACTAGTAAACTCTTTCACTTTAAACTCAGGAAGAAAGAAGTAGCATATATTGCATGTGACCTATGTGCAAGATGTTATAGCCTGTTGCTGAAGTGTCTCTTCTTTTTTAGGTTTGGAATGGGAATTGAATTCCGTGAAGGCTCTTTAGTAATTAATAGTAAGAATCAGTACAAACTGAAGAAAGGTAAGTTTTACATTCATGCAATAGGAAAATACTGTTTTGTTTTGCTTTAATTTTTTATTTTATTAATTTTTAGGCGGGAAGGGAAGGAGAGAGGGAGAGAAACATCAATGGGTGCCTCCCATGCACCCCCTAGCAGGGACCCAGCCTGCAATCCAGGCATGTGCCCCGACTGGGAATCGAACCAGTGACCCTCTGGTTCACAGGCCCACATTCAATCCACTTAGCCATGCGAGCCAGGGCAGGAAAATACTGTTTTGAACAATTTCCTTTAGCTTTGTTTCTCCCTCTTTTCTACATAAAATCTGCATTTCTCTGTCCTTTCACAACCATGGTCTGATTCCTGTTTTGTTATTTTAGGGATGGTTTTCAGCATCAATTTGGGATTCTCAGACCTGACTAACAAGGAAGGGAAGAAACCAGAAGAGAAAACCTATGCCCTATTCATTGGTGACACAGTGCTTGTGGATGAGGTATATATTTTTCTTAAACTTTTGAGTGCTCGTGAATTGACTTTTGTGGGACATTTTGTACTTCTTAAAGGTCTTTGAGGGGAGATGACCTAGCCAAGGGAACAAATCCATGTGACAGCGTGACCTAATACAGCTAGGAATAGAGATACAGAGATTGTACTTCAAGTACAGGGAATGATTTAACCTAATTTACACATTGTGGCTTGAACCTTGACAATATCAGCTAATTCTAATAATGGAACTGATTTTTTTTTTTTTAAATAATGGCTTTACTGAGCTTCAATCTGTGTACCATATAATCCACCCACTTAAACTGTACAGTCTATCCCTGGCTGGTTTGGCTGAGTGGATTGAGTGCCAGCCTGTGAACCAAAGAGTCACTGATTCGATTCCCATTTGGGGCACATGACTGGGTTGTGGGCCAGTCCCCAACGGGGATGTGTGAGAGGCAACCACACATTGATGTTTCTCTCCCTCTTTCTCCTTCCCTTCTCTGTCTAAAAATAAATAAATAAAATATTTTTTTACAAAAGTATACAGTCTAGTGATTTTTATTATATTCACAGTTGTTCAGTCATCACCACAATCTAATTTAAGAACATTTTCACCTCAGAAAGAAACTCTGTACCCGTTAGCAATCATTCTCTATATTCCCTCCCAAGTCCTCTAGGCCTAGACAATGACCAAACTACTTTCTGCCTTGAAGGATTTCCCTGTTCTGAATATTTGTGGTCTTCTGTGACTGTTTTTGTTCATTTGGTTGGTTGGTTGGTTTGGTTTGGTCTGGTTTTTTGTTTGTTTGTTTTTACTTAGCTGGAAGTGGTTCTTGATGATGGCGGTGGTGATGGTGATGACGATAGCAAAAATTTCATTGTTCTTATAAGCTAAGCACTTTGATGCATTAATTTATTGATGCATTAATAAAGTTATCCTGACAGTAACCCTATTAAGTAGATATTCTTATCCTCACATACAGAAAAGGAAACTGAGGCAGAGAGAAGTTTAAGTAACTTGCCAAATGTTAACACAGCTAGATAGTGATTGTGCCAGGTTCCAAATCAGGCCTGTATTCTTAATCATCATTCCAATGTTGCCTCCCAAATCATAGTTCCTACTGAAAGGTTGGGACCTAAGAACTGTATTTATTCTCTTTTTTTAAACATATATTATTGATTATGCTATTACAGTTGTCCCATTTTTCCCCCTTCACTCCCCTCCACCCTGCACACCCTCTCCCACCCACATTCCCTCCCTTTAGTTCATGTCCATGTATCGTACAAATAAGTTCTTTGGCTTCTATTATTTCCCATACTATTCTTACCCTCCCCCTGTCTGTTTTCTACCTACCATCTGTGCTACTTATTCTCTGTACCTTTCCCCCCTCTCCTCCTCCGATTGCCCTGTTGCTAACCCTCCATGTGATCTCCATTTCTATGGTTCTGTTCTGGTTCTAGTTGATTGCTTAGTTTGTTTTTGTTTTAGGTGTGGTTGTTAATTATTGTGAGTTTGCTGTCATTTTACTGTACATGTTTTTTATCTTCTTTTTCTTAGATAAATCCCTTTAACATTTCATATAATAAAGGCTTGGTGATGAAGAACTCCTTTAACTTGACCTTATCTAGGAAGCACTTCATCTCCCCTTCCATTCTAAATGAAAGCTTTGCTGGATAGAGCAATCTTGGATGTAGATCCTTGCCTTTCATGACTTGGAATACTTCTTTCCAGCCCCTTCTTGCCTATAAGGTCTCTTTTGAGAAATCAGCTGACAGTCTGATGGGAACTCCTTTGTAGGTAATTCTCTTCTCTTGGTGCTTTTAAGATTCTCTCCTTCATTTTAATCTTGGCTAATGTAATGATGATGTGCCTTGGTGTGTGCTTCCTCGGGTCCATCTTCTCTGGGACTCTCTGAGCTGCCTGGACTTTCTGGAAGTCTACTTCCTTTGCCAGATTGGGGAAGTTCTCCTTCATTATTTGTTCAAATAAGTTGTCCATTTCTTGCTCTTCCTCTTCTCCTTCTGGCACCCCTATGATTCAGATGTTGGAACATTTAAAGATGTCCTGGAGGTTCATAAGCCTCTCCTCATTTTTTTTTTGAATTCTTGTTTCTTCATTCTGTTCTGTTTGGTTGTTTCTTTCTTCCTTTTGCTCCAAAGCATTGATTTGAGTCCCAGTTTCCTTCCCATCACTATTGGGTCCCTGTACATTTTCCTTTATTTCACTTAGCATAACCCTCATTTTTTCATCTAATTTGTAACCATATTCAACCAATTCTGTGGGCATCCTGATTACCAGTGTTTTAAACTGTGCATCTGATAGGTTAGCTACCTCTTCATCGCTTAGTTGTATTTTTTCTGGAGTTTTGATCTGTTCTTTCGTTTGGGCCATTTTTTTGGCCTTGACGCGTGCCTGTTAGGTAGTGAGGGGCGGAGCCTTAGGTGTTCACAGGGCGGGGGGGGGCAATGCAGTTACTGGGTTGTGATGCTGTATGTGGGGCAGTCGTCTGAGAGGGAACAGTGGCACTTGCTCTGTTCTTTGCCGGATTTCAGTCATTTTCCCTGCTTCCCACCAGCAAATAGGGCCCCTCTGGTGTTGATTCCCATGTGGGTGGGTTTGTATACGTTCTAGGACCCTGTGGGTCTCCAACAAACTCTCCTGTGAGACTGGGAGTTTCTCCAGGCACCTCAGCCTGCACAGGTGTTTTTAGTCAGAGCTTTGAGGCTTTATTTCCCTGTGCTGAGACCCGGGGTAGTGTGGTCTGTCTCATTCCCCAGTTTCACCTGGTTTATCTGCAAGTGAATGTGGGACCACCCAGTCCTCCAGCCGCCACGCACACTGCACCTGGCTCCACAGTCTGCTGCCTCGCTGAGTCAGCTGGCCACTGCCTTACGTGCCCGGGTCTGGGCCAGCTGCTGCTTTTCCTGGAGCCCTCTCTGTCCCGGCCGCCGGACTCCACCCTTCCTACCAGTCTGGATGAATGTGACTACTTTAACTCCTTGGTTGTCAGACTTCCATACAGTTCAATTTTCTATCAATACTGGTTGTTTTTTGTTTTTCTAAATTGTTGTCTTTATTTTGGTTGTGCGAGGAGGCACAGTGTGTCTACCTATGCCTCCATCTTGGCCAGAAGTGTATCCAGCCAAGAACTGTATTTATTCTTAATCAAAGATAATAGTATCCAGAGGTCCAAAGCATTGCCCAGGTACATACTTGGTTAAAAGCTGAAAGTGTTTCATTTAAGAGTTCTTATAGGTATCTGACTTCTCCCTGTTACTCTAGGATGGCCCAGCCACTGTTCTCACTTCTGTGAAGAAGAAAGTAAAGAATGTGGGCATTTTTCTAAAGGTAGGTGGCATAGGAAGTTTGGGTACACTGACGAAGATAAGCAATAATGGCTGAAAAATTAAAACCCAAATTTCTGACTTTTTCCCCATAGAATGAGGATGAAGAAGAGGAGGAAGAGGAGAAAGACGAGGCTGAAGACCTGTTGGGAAGAGGTTCTCGGGCAGCATTACTTACAGAAAGAACGCGAGTGAGCTTACTGTTTTAAACTGCGTTGATCTTATGTCTGTCACGTGGTTCACGTGTTCTGACAGTTTGGGTTTTCTTCTCTAGAACGAGATGACTGCAGAGGAGAAGCGAAGAGCACATCAGAAAGAACTAGCAGCTCAACTCAACGAGGAAGCAAAGAGGCGATTGACTGAACAGAAAGGAGAACAGCAGATTCAGAAGTAAGAGTTTGCACTGAGCAGTGAGGTTGTCTCAGGATTATATGTGATTGAAATTTCTCATAAAATTTTATCTCCACTCTAGAGCTCGCAAATCTAACGTGTCCTATAAAAACCCATCTTTGATGCCTAAGGAACCACATATTCGGGAAATGAAGATCTATATTGATAAGAAGTATGAGACTGTAATAATGCCTGTGTTTGGCATAGCAACACCTTTTCACATTGCCACAATCAAGGTACTAACATTGAAATAAGTTTTCTACACACTGCTTCTTAAAGTAGATTATTGTTCTGTCTAAATGATCTGTCCCACTCTTCTCCTACAGACTGCCCTTCTCACTTATCTGTTGCTCTCACTTTCCTTCCTTTCCAGTTTTCGTCTTTGTAGAAAGTTAAATGATCTATTCTAGAAACATAATTTTTCTCTCTTTCCTTGAACATTTTTTTAAGCATTTTTTAACCTGTGGTTTTACACATAGCATAAGATACTTGGAGAACTTGTGGTTCTTTTGGAAGCCATTTGGTCATGTGAGAAGATATGTTAAATATGTAGTTTATTAGATTGGTTGATTGAATTTATTGGGGTGACATTGGTTCACAAAACCATACAGGTTTCACATGTTTATTACATTTAGGTTAAGGTTTACAGGCTGGGTTTAGCAGTCAGCTTGTAACTCCTAACTTAATTTTAGCATTCTAATTTTTATCAAGAAAATAATCCTGTTTGTTTATTTCAATGCTTTTTCTTTTCTTCAACAGAACATAAGTATGTCGGTGGAGGGAGATTATACTTACTTGCGAATTAACTTCTATTGCCCTGGCAGTGCTCTGGGCAGGAATGAGGGCAACATTTTTCCTAACCCGGAAGCCACTTTTGTCAAGGAAATGTGAGTCCCCAGGAAAACAACCGTCCCTACTGGCTGGGGCAGCTCTCTCAGAAACATTTCATTCTCTGTGCTGTGTCTTCCCCTTCTACTGAATGGCAAAGCGTCCCTCAGTGACACTTGTTTAGGATCATCTTGTTTTGTACTATTTTGAGAATGGTACATAATTTAGAATCCTCATGAGATGGGTACAAGATTTATCTAGATGATCACTTAGTAAGTTATTTAATGGCTAATCACTGGGGTATACACCTGAAAGTAATTTAATATTGTATATTGAAAAATATTGAAAAGTAAAAAATGATTAAAAATAAACTTCTAAAACTCAATTTACAAAAAAAAATAGTATCCTCATGAAAATGTTTTATACTAACTGCATGTGTTTTGCAATAGAATTTCAAGGAAATGTGTGCCACATTGGAGTCTATTCTCTTGTGGTGCAGAATGAGATAATTTGGAATGTCATGCCAGGTTTGAAAAATAAATGTGATTGCCCCATCCAATGGATTAGCCATTCAAAACATTCTCTGTTTAAGGGAGAAGAAAGAGTTATTTATGTATTTAGCTTCCTGGACATTGTCCCACCCACCATTCAGTAGTACTGTTTTCTTCTAAAAACATTAAGCCAGTTACAAAATACATAATGAGTGCAGGTTACCTACCCCAGTGAAGAAACTTACATAAATTCTTCCCCCCGTCTGCAGTACCTACCGAGCTTCAAATATGAAGGCACCTGGAGAACAGACCGTACCAGCCTTGAACCTTCAGAATGCTTTCCGAATTATAAAAGAAGTACAGAAGCGTTACAAGACTCGGGAAGCAGAAGAGAAAGAGAAGGAGGTGAGCCTGGATGTAGAATAAGCACCTTTCTGCAAAAGGGTGCTGGTTTAGATTTTGGGGACATGCAAAGATACTGAATATTCACATTGATTTTCATTCTGCTTAGGGCATTGTGAAACAAGACTCCCTGGTGATCAATCTAAATCGGAGTAACCCCAAACTGAAAGATTTATACATCCGCCCTAACATTGCTCAGAAAAGGATGCAAGGTTCACTGGAGGCCCATGTCAATGGTATGGATGATCTCTCACATGCCTGGGGCATCAGGGACACATTTGTAGGAATGGCAGATCAGACAGTCCAGTGTGAGAGGCTGGGAGGACTCTACTTACACTGCTGTATGGACAGAATGAAAGGAAAACTCTCTCTGTACAGTTGTTGGTATTTCTTTGACCCTGTTCAAATCAGTCAGGAAAGGTTCAGTGACTTTTGGCCAAACTGTTGGTTCTGCTTGGTAATTAGCTGCTTCCTCCACTCCTCCCCCCAGGCTTCCGCTTCACGTCTGTTCGAGGAGACAAAGTGGATATTCTGTACAATAACATCAAGCATGCTTTGTTTCAGCCCTGTGATGGAGAAATGATTATTGTCTTGCACTTTCACCTCAAGGTATACTTTTCTACTTACCAGCTGTGTGGTCTTGGGCAGGGTCTTTCTGTCAGCCTCTGTCCTTTAAAGTAGTGATGAAATTGTCACTGATCATATAAGGCCATTAAGAAGATTGAATAAAATAATGTTTATAAAGTTCACGGTGCCTAATATCTAGAAGGTGCTAAGCATGGTGTGATATATAAAGACCACGAAAACATAAGGTCTCCAGATTCCTCTTTCTGAAATAGAAAATGTTTGCTTTAGAGATAATTTTTTACCAGCATAATCTCCAAAGGTCATTCTAATAAGTAGGGGTACATTTTATAACTTAAACTCTTTCACATTCCCAAATGTCATTAATTTATGGTGGTTGCAGGAATGGTTTAACTATTTTTACAAAAATGCTGTTGTTTATATGTTTTCACATTTTGTTTGTTGTTATCTGGCCGCCTTGTCTGTAGTGTAGACTAAGTCTTCTGACTTTTTCCTTGTTTTTTCTACCTTATACTCTCAGAATGCCATTATGTTTGGGAAGAAGCGGCACACAGATGTACAGTTTTACACAGAAGTGGGAGAGATCACCACGGACTTGGGGAAACATCAGCATATGCATGACCGAGATGACCTCTACGCTGAGCAGGTCAGTGAAATTTAGTATTTTATTTGTGGGGTAGTGAGGTAGGATGTGGTCCAAATCTGAGCTCAGTAGTTGTTTTATTTTGTAAGCAACCCCTGAATCTGTCTGTAGAATAGCTCAGATACCTGCTGAGCTGGCGTGGTCCAGTGGTTTATGGATTAGACTTAGGTTGCAGGCTCAGCTCTACAGTTAATGGTGTGGTGGCCTTTAATTAGGTGTACCCAGTAGTATCACAGGTATGACTGCCAAAGCACTTCAGACCTTTTGAAAGGATATACTATTAACAAGTAAAGTGATGGCTGTAATTAACTGGAATTCTTTTCTTCTGCAGATGGAACGAGAAATGAGGCACAAACTAAAAACTGCCTTTAAAAATTTCATTGAAAAAGTAGAGGCTCTAACTAAGGAAGAACTGGAATTTGAAGTGCCTTTTAGGGACCTGGGGTAACATATTCCAACTTTTTTTTGGCCTGAAGTTTCACTTTTAGAAGAATGGTTATTCTTCCTTTTTCATGTAACTGCTAACATTTGTTTCCTTTTAAAACTTTAAGGGCTGGGGTGAGTGGCTAAGACTGAGAGGCATCCTCTGGAAATAAGTCTATACTGAGGATGCTGGCGTTGTTGGGAGTGGGGAAGGAAGTATGTTTATTGTGGCAGTAGCAGTTTCTCTTGCATTGAATTTAGTCTTGAGTTTCTTTTCTTTTCTCTTTCAGATTTAATGGAGCTCCCTATAGGAGTACCTGCCTCCTTCAGCCCACTAGTAGTGCACTAGTAAATACTACAGAATGGGTAAGTATTTCTTACCTCCTTTTAGTGAGAAAGTTACTAGAGAAAAAGGGAGGTGGATATTCTGAGAACTAGATCCTTGTTATTTCTTAAGATTTTCACTTTTGATATTCACTTATCTTAGATATAAAACTTAATGAACAAACGATTCTTTAAAAGCCTTTTTAAATAGCTTTTTTTTTTCATAGTTTCTTTACATGTTTCCTTAAATTTATGCTCTTGAGAGCAGATTTTGATCTTGCATATTCTTTTACTGGAGCTTCTTAGTATGTTTTACTGCTGTTGGTCTTTCCAAAAAAAGAGTTTAATTATTTTTTATGTAGTGATTTGGAGTCTGAAAGTATTTATATGATAAAGATCCAGTTCTTCCCTGACAGCCACCGTTTGTGGTGACTCTGGATGAAGTGGAGCTGATTCACTTTGAGCGGGTTCAGTTTCACCTGAAGAACTTCGATATGGTGATTGTCTACAAGGACTACAGCAAGAAAGTGACAATGATCAACGCCATTCCTGTAGCCTCTCTGGACCCCATCAAGGAATGGTTGAAGTGAGTAAATCTGCCAGCAACGTCCCATCTACCCCATGAGCCCTATATAAGTACGGTTTCTTGTACATAAAAATCTGATGTACTAAAAATGAGACTGTCATGGTTGGGTTATAGACTGGGACTTGAAAAATTTGGGATCAGAGCTATGAACTTTCTGAATACCCAGCAATAATTTATGGATACTACTTACGCAAGGAAAATCAAGGTCAGGTCCTTTCTGACTCTGTATGAAATATATACACATACATACAACAATCTATACACATTTATAATAATAATGTTTACAAAAAGTGGGGAGTGTTTCTTCTCTCTTTTTACTGAGATGACAGATAAAGTTTTTAAAAAAAATTTTAGCCAATGCCCTGACTGGTGTGGCTCAAAGTATAGAGTGCCGGCCTCTGAACCCAAAGGTTGCCGGTTCAATTCTCAGTCAGGGCACATGCCTAGGTTGCAGGCCAGGTCCCCAGTTGGGGCGTGCGGAAGGCAACTGATTGATGTATCTCTCACACATTGATGTTTCTCTCCCATCCCCTCTGTCTAAAAATAAATAGCATCTTTAAAATAAAAATAAAATGAAATTTTAGCTGGTGACACCACATACTCACACATTAGCTAAAAGTATTTCTAATGGAAGTACCAGAACCCTGATCAGTGAGATGTCTGTCACTCCCTAGGTGAAGGGTGCGACTTGAGTAGCCATGAATATAGTTTGCTCTGCCCCCAAACTCCCCCCCCCACCTCTTATTCTCCTGGAAAGGGAGGTGCCATAAATATAGTTTCCTCTTAAGAAATATGTTGAGAGCTTAGAAATAAACTGAGGAAAATAGAGATTTATGGTTTTCAGAAGGATTTTCCTGAGAAACCTGTGGAGGTAGGTGATATAGGATCACAATTATTATGTGTAAGTGTATATGACTTATTCAAATTGGCTTTATTGAGGTATAAGTTGTAATAAAATTTAGCAATATAAGTATATGACTTGATGATTTTTAAGATTTTATTATTATTTTTTAGAGACGGGGTAGGGAGGGAGGAAGAGGGAGAGAAACATCGTTGTGCAGGAGAGAGACATTGATCTGTTGCCTCTCTCACACCCCTAACTAGGGACCTGGCCCGCAACCCAGGCCTGTGTCCTGACTGGGAATCAAACTGGCGACCTTTTGGTTTGCAGGCGGGCCTCTCAGTCCACTGAGCCACACAAGCCAGGGCTGATTTGATGAATTCTAATAAACATATACAGTCTCATCTCTACCATCATAATCAGGATATAGAACATTTCCTTCACTCCTAAAACGTGCTCATACATTTTTATAGTCAGTCCCTTAACCCCATTCCTGGTTTCTGTTACTGTACATTTTGCAGAAGAATCTACAATTCTACATAAACGGAAATACACAGTATGTAATCTTTTGTATCTTGCGTTCTTCTCTAAGCATAATGCTTTTGAAATTTATCCAAGCTACTGTGCAACAGTACTACATTCCTATTTCATCACTGAAGAGTATTCCACTGTGGGTATTCCATATTTGACCCATTACCAGTTAATAGACATTTGGGTTGTTTCCATTTGGGGACTATTATGAATAGCTACTGTAATAACATATCTTTGTGTAGACACATGTTTTCATTTCTCTTGGGTAAATCACCTAGGATTGGGATTGCTGGTAATATGGTTTAAATGTATGTTTAATTTTATAATAATTATAAAACAATTTTTTAGAGTGTTAGGAATCCTGAAGTGTGTGAGGACTGTAATTGTTCCACATCCTTACCAGCACTTGCTGACAGTCTTTTTAATATTAGCTATTACAGTGTGTGTGTAGTGCTATTTATCTCATTGTGGTTTCACTTTGCATTTCCATGACTAATGATGTTGAGCACCTTTTCATATGCTTATGTGTCATTCTGTACCTTTGATGGAGTATCTTCATATTTTTTGCCCCTGTTGAAAATCAGTTACTGAGTTGAAAGATTTTTTTTGGTGTGGGGGGTGGGCTTCAAAACAATAGAAGTGTACTATTTCACAGTTCTGGAGGCTGGAAGTCTAAAGTCATGGCATCATCAGGGTGTGTTCCTTCTAGAGAATTTGAAAGAGAATCTGTTCCATGACGCTGTCCTAACTTTTGATGGCTATAGGAAATTCTTGGCATTCCTTGGCTTGTAGATGCATCTGTGAGGAAGGAAAAATAAATTTCCTTCTAGTCTTCTAAGTTTTTTTGGCTGGTCCAAATCAAATTGACATGAGACAGATTAACAGGAGAAAATTGCCAAATTGATTCTGTATGTACGTGTATGTATATACAGGGCTCCATAAGCGTATGAGATCCTGGAACAAATTGGATATTTAAGTCCTTTTTTGTTTATTTTTAAATATATTTTATTTATTATGCTATTACAGTTGTCAGAATTTTCTCCCCTTTGTCCCCCTCCACTTGGCACCCCCGTTCTTTCCAGCAGTCCCTTCCTTAGTTCACGTCCATGGATCATGCATGTAAGTTTTTTGGCTATTCCATTTCCTGTATTGTTCTTATCATCCCCCTGTCTATTTTGTATCAGATTCATTGTTGATGGTTCTGCATTTGTTGCCATTTTAATGTTCATAGTTCTGATCTTCTTTCTCTTGTATAGTTCCCTTTAACATTTCATATAAGAATGGCTTCGTGATGATGAACTCCTTTAGTTTTACCTTGTCTGGGAAGCACTTTATCTGCCCTTCCATTCTAAATGAAAGCTGCTGGATAGAGTAATCTATGTTGTAGGACCTTGTTTTTCATCATTTTGAATGCTGCTTGTCTGTTCCTTCTAGTCTGCAAAGTATCTTTTGAGAAATCAGCTGACAGTCTATGGGAACTCCTTTGTAGGTAACTCTCTGCTTTTCTCTTGCTGCTTCTAAGATTCTCTCTTTATCTTTAACCTTTAGCATTTTAATTATGATGTGTCTTGGAATGGGCTTGTTTGGGACACTCTGTGCTTCCTGGGTTGTATGTCTATTTCCTTCACCAAATTAGGGAAGGTTTTTTTTTTTTTTTTCCCCATTATTATTATTTATTTATTTATTTTTCAAATAAGTTTTCAATTTCTTGCTCTTCCTCAGAAGAAGAAGGAGCTTCTTCTGGCACACCTATGATTTGGATGTTGGTACGTTTGTAGATGTCCCAGAAGCTGCTTATTCTGTTCTCAGTATTTTAAATTCTTTTTCTTCATGCTGTTCTAATTGAATGCTTTTTTCTTCCTTATGTTCCAAATTGTTGATTTGAATTGCGGCTTCATCCCCTCTATTGTTGGTTCCTTGTAGATTTTACTTACTGCAACCTTTATTTCTGCCCGGGTCCTTTTATGCTATTGCAGTACCCAGTGAGTTCCTGGAGCATCCTGATAACCAGTGTTTTGAACTCTGCTTATCTCGATTTCATTTCGTTCTTTTCCTGGAGTTTTGTTCTGTTCTTGAATTTGGGCCATATTTCTTATGGCCCTTAATTTGGCACCCTCCCTGTGTTTGTTTCTGTGTGTTAGGTACAGCTGCTTTGGCTCCATCTTAGTAGTGTGGCCTGTTGTAGGAAAGGCACCTGTACATTGTGTGGGGCGGACGGAGCCTTAGGTAATTCCCATTTCACCACTTTGTGGATCTATGTAGAGGAGGGCTCAGAGAGGGGACAGTGCCACCTCCTCGCCTCTGGGGATTGCCTGGGAGGAAGCTCTCGTGGCACTTACCTGCTTGCCCGTCATCTCACTTTCTCCCCATGTGCTGCTTACGCCCTTCCAGCTGTTGCCCTAGTGCTGAATCTCAGAGAGAGTGGGTGTGTATAAGTTCTAAATTTGTGCGGGCCCTTTAAGAGGAATCTCCGGAAAATCTGGCAGTTTCTTCTGTCCCAAACTCGACTGTTTTTTACAGCCAGAAATTGTGGGGATTTATCTTCCTGGCACTGGAATCCTGGGCTGTGTGGTCTGGGCTAGGGCTTGGATCACTTGCTCCCAAGGTATTTCTCCCAGTTTTTATCCACCACCCACTACACTGCCTCTCCACGCCTGTCAGTGCCTCTGCATCTCTGCCCCTCCTACCTGTCTGGATGAATGTGGCTTCTCTAAATCCTTGGTTGTTGGACTTCCATACAGCTCGGTTTTCTGATGAATCTGGGTGTTACTTGTTTTGTAGTCTAGTTGTAATTTTTACTGTAGTTGTACATGGAGGCAAAGCATGTTCACCTGTGCCTTCATCTCAAGTTGGAAGAATTCTTTAAGTTGGATACAATTCTTTCATCAAATATAGGTTTTGCATATATTTTCTTCCAGTAGTTTCTTTGCCTTTTCATTTTCTTACATATCTTGTAAAAACTAAAAGTGTAAAATTTTCATGAAATTATGTCAACTTTTTCTATTATAACTGTGCTTTTATATCTTATCTAATAAATTTTCTTAACCTAAGACCTTAAAAAAATTTTCTATGTTTTCTTCTAGAGTTTTATAGGTTTAGACCTTATATTTAGGTTTGTGATCCATGTTAATATTTTACTGTGGTATAAGCATCTATTCATACTTTGTGTGTGTGTGTGTGTGAGAGAACATATGGAACATATCTCTCCAATTCCAGTGTGAATTGTTGAAATTATCCCTTACCCATTGAATTACCTTGACATCTTTATCCAAAATATTTTTAAAAATGGCCATGTAGGAGAGGATCTATTTCTGAACTGTATTCTGTTCCTCTGGTGTGTATGTGTCCTTATACTGATACCATACTGGCTTGTTAATTGTAGCCTTACAGGTGAGTGTTGAAATCAGGTAGGCAGTCCTCCAGTTTTGTTCATTTCAAAGTTGACTATTACTATTTTAGCTGTTCCATATAAATTTTAGAATTATCTTGTGTCTTTCAACAACCTGGTCGGTTTCATCTGAATTACCAACTTTAGTATCTGTATAATCTATAATGATGTCCCCTTTCATTCCTAATATTGATCGTTTGTTTTCTTTTTGTATTGGTCAGTCTGACTAGAGTGTGGATTTTATTGATTGTTTTTATCATTATGAAATGTCCTTCCTTATCCTAGAAATATTCCTTATTTTGCAACCAGCTTGGTGTGATATTACTACAGACTTCTAGCTTTGGTTAGCATGGCCTTTTTTCTGTCCTTTTACTTTTAACTTACATTACTTTATATCAAAGTGGCTTACATGTAGAGAGCATACATTTGGGTCTCACTTTTTTAAATCCATCTGAGAATGTTTATATTTCATGTAATTATCAATATGGGTGGGTTTAAATTTACCGTTTTGCTATTTATTTTCTTGTCTGTGTTATGCTGCTTTTCTCCTTTTTATGGTTTGTTTTGGATTCATTTTGTGACTATTATCTTCATAGTTGGTGATTAACTACACCTCTTTGTTTTACTTTTATAATATTTGTTCTAAGGTTTACATACATGTCTTATTACAATCTGCTTTCAAATAATACATCACTGCTGTTGGAAAGTTCTTATGCTTGTTTCCTTTTTTCTGTCGTTTCTGCTATCATCATACATTATACATCTAATATTCTATGAGTGCCACAATTTGTTGTCATTGTTTTAGCGTTAAAACAGCTATCTTTTAATGTACAAAATAAGGGCGGAAGTCTTTTGTGTGATTCGTCCTTATCATTCCTGGTGCCCTCCGTTCCGTTGTGTAGTTCCAACCTTCTATCCGTAGCCTTCTGCTGTAATTTTCCTTTGCCTCATAAACCTTCAGCATCTGAGGCTCAGGTTTTCTGTGGAAATTGCCTCAGCTTATTTCTTGAAAGTATTTCACTTTCATTCCGGAGGTATTTTCACTGGATATACAATTCTAAGTTGACAGTCTTTTCTTTAAATATTTAAGATGTTGCTTCTTGTCTTTCAGCTTTTGGGATTTCTGATGAGATACCTGCTGTCATTCTTTGTTCTTCTGTCTTTTTTTCTCAGGCTACTTTAAGATTTTCTTTGTCATTGGTTTTCAGCAGTTTAATGAGTAGGTGTTTTTTGGTGTGGTTTTCTTTATGATTACTCTGCTTGGTGTGCATTGGGCTTTTTAGGTCTGTGGGCTTTATTGTTTTCATCATATCTGGAAATATTCTGGCTCACATATTTTTTTCTTTCTTCAGTCCCTCCCCCCCTTTTTTTTTTTTCAGAGAGTAAGTACACACTTTTTTTTTTTAAACTCATCTTCAATTTCCCTCTTCTTGAACATATGGGATATATTTATAATTGCTTTTTAACATCTTTATTTGCTACTTCATCCATCATCTTTGTAATTTTTGGATCTGTTTTTGTTGGTTGAGTTTTCTCCTGCTCCTTTTTATGCCTGGTAATTCGTGATTGGTTGCCAGACATTGTGACTATGTTTGGGGGTGCTAAGTTTTGTTATTTTAGTTTTTTTTACACTCTATTCTAAGGTACAGTTGTTACTTGGATTCCGTTTGTTCTTTCAAGAGCTGTTCTCAAATGTCATGAGTGCTGGACCAAAACAACCTTGAGTCTGGGGCTAATTGGTCCCATTGCTGAGGTAACAGTCTTCTGAGAACTTGACTGGGTTCCTTGTGTGTTCTGAGTCTTTGCACTGAAGCTGATAGGAGCAAGAATTTTCTACACCTCTATGTGAGATCTGGGAATTACGTGGCCTTCTGCTTTCCAGTGCTTTTTTGCCCAGTTCTGGTTAGTTTCCTCTCATGCTTGTGCAGATCAGTCCTCAGCTATAGAATTGAGGGAATCCCTCAGCAAATCTCCAGAGCTTTCCCTATCACTCTGTACTCTAGTACTCTGTCCCACAAATTCTAGCTGTGTCAGCTTCCCCAGACCCTCCTGTCTCTCTCTCAACTCCAGTAGCTTACCAGGTTCTAGTTCGGTTCTTCCTCCCTGAAGAAAATAGAAAAGAGTGAGATGAACTCAGACTTACTTAGTTGAGAGACAGAGCTTGCTTCAGTTGGAATGCTGCTTTGATGTGAGGTCTAGTGTTCTGGGAGTCCAAATATCAGCTGTCTGGGGCATAGTCTGGTGGCACAGTACAAAGAATACCTGTTCCCATACATTTAAGAAAAGGTTATTTGCTCTTCAGAGATCTAACCACCAGTTTGACACTGATCCTTCTCAGAAAATGTAGAGGATTGATTTTGACTTTGTAATGTCATTTCTCCCAGTTCTTGTGACATAAAGTATACAGAAGGCGTACAGTCCCTCAACTGGACTAAAATCATGAAGACTATTGTTGATGACCCTGAGGGCTTCTTCGAACAAGGTGGCTGGTCTTTCCTGGAGCCTGAGGGTGAGGTGCGTGAATGTGGGGTTTCTCTTCTGCTGTATAGTTGCCCATTATTATTTGGGCAGTTAGAATAATGCCATATAAGTAGTACCTAAGGGACCAGAACAAATGGGAAAATCTCTAAATACATCTTGGTATTATTGTTTCTCCAAATTAGATTTACATGTAAATGATAAACTAATTGGGTATCAGCCATTGACAAGATTTCCTTGAAATTATAATAACTGTTCTTTCGGTGAATTTCTTAGTATTTGGGAAAAAATCCTTAAGAAAATTTTACAAATATTGTTTTCCAAAAAATGGTCCTCCCACCTCTGTGTAATGCATTATTACTAAGAGTATCCCTGCAGTTAATATTCCTGGGCAAGGAAGAATGAAGTGAATCTGTAAGAAATATTAATTATGAATTAGCCCTGGCTGGTGTGGCTCAGTAGATTTGAGTTGCGGGCCTGTGAACCGAGAGGTTGCCGGTTCGATTCCTAGTCAGGGCACATTCCTGGGTTGCTGGCTGGGTCCCCAGTTGGGGGTGAGCAGGAGACAGCCAATCCATGTATCTCTTGCACATTGATGTTTCTCTCCCTACCCCTCTCTCTAAAAGTAAATAAGTAAAATCTTAAAAAAAAAAAAAAAGAAATACTAATTATGAATTAGATATTTAGGTATCTGATAAAACAGGAAATAATATTCTTTTTCTAATCCACCAGGGTAGTGATGCTGAAGAAGGGGATTCAGAGTCTGAAATCGAAGATGAGACTTTTAATCCTTCAGAGGATGACTATGAAGAAGAAGAAGAGGACAGTGATGAAGATTATTCATCAGAAGCTGAAGAATCAGGTTAGTCCTCACAGAAAAGTTTCTGTGGCTTCCTAATCTAATGTCATTTCTAGAAACTACTTTTTTCCATTTTAGTCTAATGACTAATGCTTAATCAATTTTATTCCAGACTATTCCAAGGAATCATTGGGCAGTGAAGAAGAGAGTGGAAAGGATTGGGATGAACTAGAGGAAGAAGCCCGAAAAGGTAATTAGTTAGTTAGTTAGTTTGTTTATATTTTTTTAGGCTCAAATTTCTAACATTTTAGTCCTTACCCATCAGAGAAAAAACAAGGTCTGGAATGTGTGTATATTGTCCAAGAGGCATGAGTGCCTGATTGGATGCTTTTTTGATCTCCTCAAGCCCCCAGTGGGTCCATCGCCATGACTGCCGCAACTCTTAGAAGGCTCCGGAATTAGGCCAGTTTCTAAATCGAAGTCTTATAATAGTCTAACTTTCTAGACCTCTTCAAAGTTAGGAAAGTTTTTATAGTACCAGTTTACTCAGAAACCAAATGCCAAATATAAGGTGAAGATGAAAGGAAATATTATCTACTGTATTCTAAGCATTATAATAGGTATTTTGCATAGATTACCTTATTTAATCCTAAAACGTTTTTTCCATTTTATAAAAAAACCAAGGCTCGGAAATGTTAAGTACTTGCCCAAGGTCACACAACTGGTGAGTGACTAAGTAAAGATTAAAACCTTGGTCTAACTCCAGACCGTGTTCTGTTCCATGCTATCTAGTAGCATTTAGCTACCTACAGCTAACACATCCAACTAGGAATACCTCTCTCTTCCATTCAGCGGACCGTGAAAGTCGTTACGAGGAAGAAGAAGAACAGAGTCGAAGTATGAGCCGGAAGAGGAAGGCATCTGTGCATAGTTCAGGCCGTGGCTCTAACCGTGGTTCCAGACACAGCTCTGCACCCCCCAAGAAAAAGAGGAAGTAACTTCTGAACTTTGGCTCTCAGTTCCATTCTTCCTCCAGCCAATCCCTGAAAATTTTACATGACAGAAACTGTATTTTTCCTTTATTTTCTTTTGAAGTTTTGCCATTTGTGTTTATGGGTTTAGGGGCCATTTGTGTGGACCAATTTACTCGGGGAATTCCAGGCCCACCAGGACACGTGCCAATGGCCCCATCCAGCTGGCAAGGCAGGAGGTGTTCTTGAAGAAGGGCAGAGGCTTCCGCTGTTAATAAATACCCTTTCATTCCTCTCTCTTCCTGTCACCTTCTGCCAGAACATCAGTGGCTTCTGACATCTTATTCCTTGATGTCTCAAAGCTATATTTCCAAGATGTTGGTACAAGGTGACTCTTAACTAATTGTACCATGGTTCTTGACCAGCAGATTCGATCCTCCGTCCTACGATACCGCTATGACCTTCCTCACATCTCTTTAAGTTCCATCTTTTCAGTACTCAAGAACAAGTTCTTAGAATTTGCTAATGATTGTGATAAACCATCAACTTGAGTTAGTGAGGGAGGTCAGGTGGTACCTCTGTCTGGGTTTTCCTGCTTTCTTGTCACATGCAGATTCTGGGATATTTCCGCTGCCTTGAAAGACATAAGAAGCAGTGACACTTCTGGGTTGGTTTCATCCTCCTTTCAAATTCCCACATGGTACATTGGTAGAAACAAAATTATTGTTTGTTTTCTGATATACCTGAGTAAGATGGTGTATACTGCTTCTAGTAAAATATAGGAGGAGGCTCCAAAGAGTCAACATGTAGATCTGGAAGGGGCAAGAGTCATGCCTTGGGCCTAGAACACCCTAATAAGAAAAGAAAAAAGGAAGGGAGGCCACACCCACAACATGACCTCTCTTCACTGCTGCTTCTTATTTTATTTGTCTTGCATTGTCCTGTATTTATCACAGTTTCTGTTGAACAGCTTTTTAAGTATTTGGGGAGTTTATCTTGCCATCCTCCCCCTCCTGGTTCTCTGCATCCACCTGTTCCACTGCAGTTCATTCTGTGTTCTGTGACTTTAAGAGAGGAGGGGGGAGGGGACTCAGATTTTGTTTGTTTGTTTGTTTGTTTTTTTCTCCTTAGCAGTAGGACTTGATATTTTCAATTTTCGAAAAACTAAAAGATAAATAAACTGTGGTTTTTTTTGTTGTTGTTGTTTTGTTTTTGTAAATTCAACAACTTTTGTGACAGTTCTTTTGTAGTTCCTGCTAAGGCATTAGAAGATAATTCCTTTATTTATCTAGTATCACAAAAACAAACTTGCATATCTAAGCTTTCATGATTAGATTGAGAGATCACAGTAAACAAAATTCATGGTATAACAAGTTACTTTATAAGAGTAACTTATAGTAACTCTGTGGTTCTCTCACAGAGTTTAGAATGGAATAGCACTCGTTCTATTGTGAAAACAAATCTGCCGTCATCTCTTCATAAATAGCACGGAATGCAGCAGCAGCTTGAAGGGACACCTTCAGACTTCCTATTGGGGTAGCCTGGTCTGCAGGGCTAACAACTGTTGGGAAAGGACAAAGAACTGTCAGGCAGGCAGCACCATCATTCAATGAAAGTCACATGTTGCATGCTAGGAACACTTAAGAGTTTACTTCATTTCTTAGGGGGACTCAGTCTAGTGGAAGACAGAGGAAAACAGTTATTACAGCATGGTAAGTGCTGTGACGAAAACTCAAGGTGCTTTGGGAACTCAACAGAAGCAGCACGTAACCCAGAATGGAGGGATTTGAAAAGGCTTTCTAGAGAAAATCCCTGAACAGTCTTTAAAATGTGAAAGATCTTAAACATGCCAAGACATGAGAACATGGCAAGCTGAAAATTGTAAGGAGTGACAGAAATGAAGCTACGCAGATGAGCAAGGGCCAGATTATAAAGGGTCTGGTTTATCTTCCAAGGAATTTGGTTTTAACTGAAGATATTAGTGATGATTTTTATTTTCAGTTCTAGAAAAATGACTCCATTATTTGGGTAGTATATTCAAAGGGGCACAAATAGATCAGGGAGGGTAGCTAGGATGCTGTTGTAATTCAGGAGAGAAATTAAGGGGTTTGAAGTATAACAGTAGTGAGGTAGGGACAGATTCAGAATATTTGAAGAGGTAACATGCAATAGAATTTTGTGATTGAATGTTGGGGAGTGAGGGAAGGGTTGGAATCAAGAATGCCCATTTTAATTAGAATTAGGGTAACAAGGTGAATGGTGGGTAAAAGGAAACATTAAGCGACAGGGTTGTAGGGGGTGGAGAAGTCCTAAGGGCATTTAAGTAGTGACTATTTGCTGTTAAGTCTAAATTGTATTAAAAACCTGGTCTACAAACCTAGATTTGAGATCATTTCTAGGTTGAAATTAAAATCCTGAGAGTGGATACAAACACCTAGGAAAGGGTATGTGGAGAATAAAAGGCCAAGACTTGACCCAGGAGAATCGAACATTCAAACCCAGGAAGAGCCTGCAAAGGCAACATCTCCAGGGAGTGATAGGGACCATCAAAATGGCCCAAAAACCAAGGGAGAAGAGTTTAAATAATGAAAAATTTCAAGTAGGATGACTAGAAAACCAGCTGGATTTGGCAATAAGGTAAATTGGTAAGAACAGAATCCAAAATGGATGGAAACCTGATCTTAATTTTTGAAGAATATAGGAGATACCAAAATAGCACTGTGGACTGACAATTTGGCAAGCATTTCAGGGATCTGAGTTTTGAAGGGATAAGAAAATCTAGTTGCAGATCTAGAAGAGTGGAAGCCTGAAAGGAAGGGAAACCATAACAAGGAAATTACTATAAAATTTTCTTTTGATTAAAAGGAAAATTGAGCAGCATCCATTGGCTCTAGGGATTGTGAGGTCACTAGAAAAGGCTTAAGAATATTTCCCTCGTGTATAAAGGGCATGGAGACCAGGAAGAGCATGGCACATTTAGGAAATGGGGACAGGAATAGAAATTGGGAGCAAGAGTTGGAAAACTAACAGACCTGCCATGTGCCAAGCATGTTCATAAGCACTTTCTTTTTCCCTTAACCCTTCACTGAAGTGCTCTCTTAATCCTCATGGCACCTGTTGTGAGACAGGAGCCGCTATTCTCATAGTTGAGGAAACAGGCACAGAGTGGTTAAGTAACTGGCCCAGTTATCACAGTTAATTAGGGAGGTTTAATGAAGAGTCTTGTGTAATAGTGAAAGCTTGAACTTTGTAGCCTTTAGTCTGAAGAGTTTCCCTTAAAATTCAGTATAATTAGTAATAATTTTATGCCTCATGCATGTACATAAGTTTCACAAAATATTTACTCTGTGCAATGTACTTTGATCTTTGGGGTTTTTTTTTCCCTTCAAATTCTGACTGAATTTAATTAAACTATCCGCTAAAGGGTTAATGACTGGAAGTTTGAAAATCACTGATCTGGTGGGTAGTCTTAAATGTGTGCCCTCTTACAGCCTAGGAGCTAAGGTAAGTGTGTGAAGTACCAGGTGTGGAAGGTAATGGAGCAGTGAGGACTGGACAGAGCAGGCCCACCTAAAGGCATTCAAATGCAAATATTTTAAAAACATGTTGGTCTTATAGCAAACAGTCTTAAAAACATTTGAGAAGCATGTGGTGATCAAATGTATAGAAACACTGTAGTAGATGGAAATAGGGTGGAAGAAAAACATGAGGAGTATTCATTAGGATGATTTCCTTAGAAATAAATGGAACTGAGGAACACACACACAAAATGTATTACTCACTGTCTAGCTCTTGCTCCAGACTGTCTCTTCCTGATTCCATGATCTGCCACAGTTCCAGATATGCATATCCTACTTCTTGACATTCTTCCTTTTCTTCATCCATAGGATCACTTACCACTGTAAACTTTAAACTAAGGAGCAGGGGAACAGAAATTACATTTAACTTAGCACTGCTGATACCTTTAGGCCTAAAGAAAAGTAAGGCTAAAAGTAATAAAAACTTAGACAATGTCTTCCTTGAATCATTTTTTCTTTGCCTGCATTTTACAAAACTACAACAGCCAAGAGGGAGGACTTGGTATAATTTAAAGTAACAGCTGGCTTGAGAAGAAGGGACTGTAAGACTCAAGACACACACATGGAAAGGGTTGCCAGATTTTGGAAAGGAAGGAAGGGAGGAGGGAGGGTGGAAGAAACCCAAAACAGATGCCTACTTAAATTTTAACTTCAAATTCCAGCTAAGCAATGAATAATTTTTCAGGTATAAGTATATCCACTGTGTTTCAGATGCAATCTCTCAAAGAAGGCCTCTTCAGATTACAGGAATAATGACAACTGACTTCCTAAAATTTATAGTAGACCTAGAATTTCCTTCAGTTATACCAAAGTATTTCCTGTACAGAAATAATATTTAAAACCTAAGTACAAAATTAATATTATAAAGGCATAATATTTGGTAAGCTGGCAATGGTTCTGAGTTTGTGAGAAATGAATCAAATTATCTTAAAATGCTGGAGCAGTTTGTCCATTCCATATAGTGCACTGTCAGTGTTCAAGTAAATTGCTGCCTCAAAAAAAAGTACTTAACCCTGGCTGGCATAGCTCAGTGGATTGAGCACAGGCTGCAAACCAAAAGGTCTCAGGTTCAATTCCCAGTCAGGGCACATGCCTGGGTTGCCAGCCATGTCTCCAGTGGGGCCACGTGAGAGGCAACCACACATTGGTGTTTCCCTCTCTCTCTCTCTCTTCCTCTCTCTAAAAGTAAATAAATAAAATCTTTAAATTAAAAAAAAACGTACTTAGGTTCTAGTACGGGAGAGAAATGAACCAAACCTATGAGATTTTATACTTCATCAAATAGTTAGCCATGAACACAAATTAGACTCAAGTATATAAGAAATTCATTAAGAGTAAGTTAATATAAAAGAAGTTGTTTAAAATATTCAGTATCAGCACAAAACCAAGCAAGCACTTGGATGCTCACAAGAATATCCCCGTTCTTTCAAAGTGGAAAGTAAATGCTTACCGTCCTTGCTGAGGACCTTGTCTATTCAGCATGGCAAACAGAAACTGCCTTCGGCCTTTTTGCTCCACTGGGTCCAGATCTATCACTGTGTTAGTGTAAGAGGGAAAAAAAGCAAAGAATCACATCCTTTTGCTATTTAGGCACTAAGACTTTCATAATATATGTAAAAAGTTGGAAAACTAGGGCCACTCATTTTCATAAATACAGTTTCATCGAACACAGCCATGCCTATTTATTTACGTACTGTCTGTGGCTGCTTTCTACAGTGATAGAGTTGAATAGTTGTGATAGAGACAGTTTGGCCTACAAAGCCTAAAGTGTTTACTATCTGTCCCTGTAAGAAATAGTTTGTCAGCCTTTGGTATAAAGGAAGCCGTACAGTCTGCATCGAAAACCAAGACAGATGTGTTCCCACCACTTCACTGGCAGAATTCTGGGAGGCATTGTCTTTAAACCACCTCGAGATCTGGGTTTTGCAGCAGTTCAACTTAAGGTGCTTGTCTGAACATCCATTCCTGCCTTTCCTCTTCATTTTTGTGTGGGAATGTTACAGCCTCCAATAAACTGGCATATGTATTCCAGCCTCTTCTTCAGCTAGGTTTGGCCACATGATTAAGTTCCAGCCATAACGTTGTGTGAAACCTGCCTAATGGGCTCAGCTGGGAGGCATTTCACCAGCGGCCATTAAGGACCATGGAGAAACTGAGTAACTGAAAGGATGGAGGACAGGCACCTGGACGGTAGGAAGGCAAGAGAGAAGTTTGGACCCTGATGGTAGCACAGAGGCGCAGCCCTGAACCACCCACGTCTGAACTCATTTGACACAAGTGGGAAATAAACTTCTATCTGGTATTAAGGAGAGCATGTACTTTAAAAAAAGTATAGAGAATAAGAAACAGCTATTATAAATTTAAAATATCCAGTCAATGACTAGAAGATAAAATTAAGGAAATCTCTCAAAAAATTGAAAGAAAGAAAAAACAGAGGTAGAATTATAGGAAGAAAATGATAAAATTAGAGGATCAATTTGGAAGATCCAAATTCTAAGAAAATGAGAAAAAGTTAAGAGACAAAATTATCAAAGAAATGCAATAATACTTCCCAGAACTAAAAATCATGAACTTCCAGGTTAAAAGAGTACACAGAATGGCCAGAACAATTAAAAATATATATATGGACATTACTCTGAAATTTAAGAACACTAGCAATAAAAAGAAAATGTTAAAATCTTTTGGGGAGAAATGAGGTAGTTTTCATATAAAGATCACATGACTAGAAAACCATGGACCAGCTGCTTTGAAATTCTGAATAAAAATATTTTTAATATAGATATCTATCCTTGGTCTAATTATCAACTGAATATATAAGTAAAATAAAGAGATTTCAAGCATGACTGTCTCCGAATATTTACTGGAAAGTATGACTCATTAAAAAAAATTAAATCAGACCAGATGACAAAGGAGACAGGAGACAGGAAATCCAACATAGGAGAGAACTGAATAAATGTTCTAAATGGCAGCAGTGGTAGTAGCTGAACTGTAGGCTAGAAAGGAACAGGAGAGTGAAGAGAAGTCTTCTGGAAAAAAAAATAGATAAATTATTTGACAGGTTTAATTATTGCAACATTTGGAAAGGCTGATGGAGGATATGAAAAGAATTACAATAGTTATAATAAAAATAAAGCAAATGAAAAGTGGAGGCAAGTGAAAACAATAAACAAGAAAGAAAATATAATCATGGCATACTCCTGGCTCTGCAAGAATTAATATTTACATACCTATAATAATTGAGACAATTAAGATTTAATTAAATAAAAAGTATAATCCAATTATATGGGAGGAAGGGGACATAGGTGTGATGTGAGAGAAATTTTATGTTCCAAGATAGGAAGCTAGGAGATAATCTCTAAAGTTGGTGAATCAGGAAATTACAATGGAAACATCATTCAGAAATACAGAGTTAAATAACAGAAAAAGTGAAAAGTGGTATGGTGGACTGAGGGCTGAGGGGAAGGGCAAGGGAGTTATTTTTAGAGAAGGAGTGGGGCAATGGGCTGCTTACTTTTTTAAAAAAGATTTTATTTATTATTTATTTTTAGAGAGAGGAGAAGGAAGGGAGAAAGAGAGAGAAATATCAATAGGTTGCCTTTTGCACTCGCCCAAGTGGGGACCTGACCCACATCCCAGCCAGGTGCCCTGACAGGGGATCGAACCAGCAACCTTTCTGTTCACAGGCCATACTCAATCCACTGTGCCACACCAGCTAGATCTGTTTACTTTTAATTTAAAATCTTCTTAAATCCATTTGATATGTTTAAATATATGCAAATACTAGTTTGATTAACAAAAAAGGGTTGGATCCACCCCATCAGAAGTCCAGAATAGTTCTGACCCATTGGTCTCAACGTCTATTAACCCCCTCTTTCCACAGACCACCGGGGATGCCTCACCCTTGCTAAAGTGGAAGTAGATCTCTTCTCCTGCCCTTGGTTTCCTCAGGGATACTGGAGTCTCTGTCTCCGACAAGGGCAGGTCGTAGAACTTGTACTCCACGTACACCTGTTTGACATTCTCATCGGACATCACTTCAGCTTCTGAGTAGAAAGCCAGGCTGACAATTTCAATGCACATTTTCTCTGAACCCTGATAAGAAGACATTTATTTCCCCTAGGTTAGTGATGCTCTAAGGATATATATTCAGCTTAATTAACACATTACTCTCTATCAATCACAGGCATACTCCATCTACTCTATTACTCTTTGAGAATCAATTTATAGGTAAAACTCGGACCAAGACAACTTGACTGAATTGTCCCCTAATGTGTCATTCTATCTCCTAGTCCAGTGACTCGTGTCCTCAGACCAGCCTTTCTCAGCCATCTCCACAGATAGAATCAAGAAACTTTCTAAGCAGATAGCTTCCCTTCAACTTTCTTAATGAAGAACAATCCAGCATTCTCCTGAGATTAGCTCCTATGAGATCTGCTGGCGGATATTGGAGATTTAATAGCTGTTTTAGCCACTAGCAAAGTGCTGCCCAGTGCTTCCTGCACCCACCTAAGTGCAGGCCACAGAGGAGGATATCAGACCACGTTTCCCTCCCACAGCAACTCCAGTACTTTCAGTTCCACTTCAGGGTCACAACCACCACCACCGTCCTCTCTTTTAATGATCCCTGTGTCTATTTTCACATTAGGGATGCCAGGAGGAGGGCTGACAACTCTCTAGTTTCAGGAAGTAAGCTGGGGCCAATGTAAATCCTCTCATCCTACAGTGTTGCAGCAAGGATTCTTGGCTCTGGATTCTTTAAGGGAGAGGGGCGTAGGGTCTCTTCTGTGCCTGCTTCCTGCTGAAGAGAGTCAGAGGTTTCCTTCAGAGCCAAGTGATCCTTGCTTTCTGTCACAGGGACAATGAGGCCTTGGCACAAAAGGAAGACACCAGGATGTCTAAAGTGGGCAATAGGCAATATTTCCAGAGCACGAGTAGGGCTTGTAACACTTTCAAAAGACACACTTCTAATGAAGTACGACATTAAGAGCTCCAAATCTACTTTTTAGTTTCCCCATTGCCCAATTTATACTGGGGCCAGGCTGTGTTGCAAAAGATTAGCCTTTTTTTTTTTCCCTTGAGGGACTCAGGGTCAAATTTCTCCCATTTGGCAAGTGTTGCAATTATTTTTAAGATGTGAATTCTGTGCTGTAGTCTCAAGAAAAGTTAAGCAGAATCTCTCAAGGTGTGTCTGAGGAATAGGTATGTTACAAATGAATGGTTTTGTGATCTCTATCTTACAAAAAAAAATGCCCCTTCCATAATTAATAGGGATGAACATTTTCCCTATAGTTAATTATGAACAACCACCAGACTTTAAGTTTCAGTGTACATGTATCCATGTGTGTGTATAAAGATCACTGAAATAAAAGTATCCTGAAACAATTCTTAACCTTACTGTGTGTGATGCAAACTCTTCTTCTGTATTCTAATCTATATATCTGGGTTTCGTTTTTCTTTAGTGCTGGCTGAGATCCCCCTTGTTTTGATTACATTCCCTGTTAATAGATGCCAGTTCACAGTTGAAAAACATTGCACCAGAGTTATGGGATATAACACTATAGTCATTTGCCACATGTGGCTATTGAGCACTTGAAATGTAGCTAATCTGAATTTTGATTGGCTGTCAGTGTGAAATTCACTCAGGATTTTGAAGACTTTGCATAAAAAAAAATGAATGTAAGATATATCAATAATTTTTCCTATTGATTTTATGTTGAAATGACAATGCCTTAGATATTTCAGTTATATAAAATATATTTTTAAATGTATATATTTAAAACTTTTGTTTCTTTTTACACTTTTAATGTGGCCACTAGAAAAAAATTTTAATTACATTTGCAGCTCTCATTATAATTCTGCTGGAAAGCACTTTGTAGACTATTTGGAGGTGGAGCCTTTGGGAAGTAATTAGATCATGAGAGAAGAGCCCCCATGAATGGGATTAGCACCTTTACAAGAAGAGCCAGAGCTGGCTTGTTCCCTTTCTGCCATGTAAAGGTACAGTGAAAAGTTGACAGTCTGCAGCCTGGAAGAGGGTTCTCACTAGAATCTGACCATGCTGGTACCCAGGTTTTGGACGTCAAGCCTTGAGAACTACGAGAAATAAATTACTGTTTTTTTAAAAAAGATAAGCAACCCAGACTCTGGCACTTCATTGTAACAGCACAAGTTGACTAAGGTATAGTTTGATGTTTCAGTTTGATCCAGAAGCCTTTACATGAGCTAGTTCCATTATATAATTTTATTGGGACTGAATAGCAAAAAAAAAAAGTATACAATTAGTAATATTAAATCACACTGACTACTGTATATACTAACTCCTTTTGAACTTGATGGCAGAAACTCTAACAGCCGTTAGTTATGCAGCATTAGTGCCAGACAGACAGCTCCCTTCAGCTTATTAGTTCAGGATGCTAGCTAATTTGGCTGGGGGGTGGAGTTGCTAAAATTAATTAACTAGCATATGTAAGGGGTCAGGACATCCTTCATATGTGAAATTAAGAAAAGAGAATAAACTTTAAGGTTCTTGATACACACTATAGCTAAAAGACAGTAACCTGAGGCCATAGAGCAAATGGAAATGATTGCTCCCTTATCATTAGTAGCTGTTAAGAAGGGGAGGGAAATGTTTTCTATGGTCCACTCAGAATGGGAGATTGATTCCTGGGACCAGGAATGGGACTTCATCTGGAGGAAACAGTGTTTGGACTGAGAGAATTTCTTGGGAATTCTTAGAGGGAAGATAAGTACAGAGGGCCTTTAGGAACCCTGTGCTGATGAATAGGGCCTCCAGAATGGTCCTACACACATCCTACAAACACGGGAACTGTCCTAAATAAGGACTCAGAGAAAGGCTGTTAAATGTTGATATGTATTGTCATTGTGTAACTTTACTCTCAGTATAAGAGAAAAGCAATTTTGAAGAGTCTTTCTAAAGTTGTACTGTTCAACCTATTCAACTGACCTGGCAGGCAAGGGAGAAATGAAGCCCCCGGGTTTCAATCCCTCCCCTTAGGGCCTGGTCCTTCTTTGTAGGGATCACCATCAGATTATAAAAGCTTGACCTTGAGAACTAGAATATTTCAGAGAGGATAGAATATTGCCGTCATCAACATTGTCATCACTATCACTTAGGGCTTAATTTGACTCCGGCATTGTACTGAACCCTTACCACACATTATTTTATTTAAATCTTGCCTCATCACTGTAAGGTAGGCACATTTAACAGTAGTGCTTTACAGATGAGGAAACAAAGCCTAAGAGAGAGTAAGTAGCAGAGCTGGATCAAAACCACTTCTGCCTGAACCAAATCTCCAGGCTCTTAAACACTGCCCTCCCTGGCCTCCTCTGTTATCCTGGCTGGCTCCAGGCAGAAGAGAACAGGGCTCAAGTGTTGTACCTGGGCCACCAACTCCTTCAACCTTTCATCCCTAGCTATTTTGAAATACAATCACGATTGAGTATATACATGTCTGTCTTTTTCTTTTTTTACTTTTTTAATTGATGCTCAAATACAGTTGTCTCCATTTTAACATGTCTGTCTTAGGCATGTAATTTGATAATAATAACACTAATTTTTTGCTAAGGAGGCTTAGTTTTCATATTTAGTTTCTCAAGTAACATTTTTGGGTACATATAGGTTTTCTAAAATGAGATCTTAGTAAGCTACCTTTAAGTAGGTACCTTTAGTAAGGTACATTTAGTAAGTAATATTTTTAATATAATCTGTCTACCTTCTAGTTGAAAAATTTGCTGACCAGCTGGTTGCCTTTTGGGTTGGTCTGAGGTAGCATGGTTTAGAAACTGTGACTGGAGTTCCGGCTCCCTCACTAACTAGCTCTGTAATCCTAGACACACCATTTAATCTTTATAACCTTTATGATATCTAAGGTATTATTGTCTAGTTCTTACATTCAGTGGCTTTGCTCTGTCTTATAAACATTTCTCGACATTACTTACATAATGCCTAAAAACGATATGACAGGTAAAATTTCAAAAAATGATAAAATTAACTATTTGCCATATTAACTATGTAAGTCTACTGATTTCGAGTTGTTTCCCACTCCAATATCCTTCATTTTCCCGCAAATCCTCAGTACAGATCCTGACTTTCAAAGAAGAGTTTTCTGACCTCTACAAAAGCAACAATAATTTCCCTTTTCTGAATTATTAAAAATCTTAGAGTTTATATCACATAACCTACTCATGTGATTCTAGGTCACCTATGCATTTCCTTATTGTTTCTAGTAAAAATCATAATTCTCAATTATATTTTAACCTTCCATTCAGTCACTCACTGAGCAAATATTTACTGAGCACCTACACACATGCAGGGAGCATTTTAGTGGCTTGAGAGGGTGATTGTTTTCTACAGCATTTATAACCTTGCAAGATCTAATACAATGATTGTTAAATATACCTGTGGATACTTATTCATATATATTTGTGTATGTGTCCCCTATTAGTTACAAAAAAGAGTTGAGGGTGAAATGTTTAATAAATAATTGTAAAGACATGTTTTAAAGGTTGGGTCAAAAACTTCAGAAACTGAATGCTCCCTCTGAGCCTTCCCAGGAAGAATCCTTTCCTCTCTTCCAGCCTCTACCTCTTCAAGTAACCCTGCTCTCCTTACGTAATGAAGTAGGCAAGTAAGGAGTCCAAACAGGAGAGAGAAGTGTTAAAGCAAGTCCTCACTTACACCACATCAAGAAAATGACCCTTTCATCTGACTGCATCAACAGAGTCCTGTTCACTCTCAATGTGTATTTAACTAAATTAATTTGAATTTCCCACCAGGTCCATTAAATTTGGATTTGAACTTCATATACATGGTCATTAAGCACACTGTTATTATTTACAATCTTGTTACAAGCTTAATAATCACCCCGGTATACTTACTGCCTTAGGACATTTCTGAGATGCCGGTATCACTATGTCGTCACTGTCTGTGGTTTGTGCTTCACTGACTTCAGAAGCCTGTTCACAGGATTCTTTATCTGCTCAAGAAGACACTGGAGTTACAGAACTGTTTCAGAGCACCCTGTCTAGCCCAAGAAAAAACCCAGTACCTACATCCTCAACCTACTGTCTGGTCACTAGTTCTGAGTACTTAGATTTTGGCTGCATTTATCAAGAATCAAACCCTCCTTTTCAAAGATTCACTTATTATGAAGCTTGCTGAACACTCAGTGTTCACGTGAAAAAAAGGGAAAGAAGGAAGAGTGGAAAGAAGGAAGAAAGGACAGAAGGAAGGAAAAAACGGAAGGAAAAAAGGAAGGGAGGAAGGAAGTTAGTGCATCCTTTTGTAGAAATTGAAGAAAATGACCAAGCCAAGGCAAAGAAGAACAATCAGGGTATGGAAGATTGCATTTTCCAAAGACAGCTTCAAACAATACCTCCTATCCCACATGGTCTCTTTACAATGTGACTCTTGACACAATTGGTGGGACATTTGAATTTCTTCTTTGTAGAGAGCATTTCAAATCTTTTGCTCGTTTTTCTAGTAGCTTGTCTTTTTTTCTTATTGATCTGTAGGAGTTCTGTATATTTTCTGAATTGGAGTCCTTCGATGGTTACATGTGTTGCAAATGTCTTCTTCACACTGTCCCTTGCCTATTTAATCACTTACTGAATGGAAATTCTTTTAAAACAATTTTTAATATATTTTATTGATAATGCCATTACAGTCGTCCCATTTTTTTCTCCCCTTTATTACCCTCTGCCCTGCACACCCCTCCCTCCAGCACTTCCCCCACCTTAGTTCATGTCCATGGGTCATACATATAAGTTCTTTGGCTTCTCCATTTCCTATACTATTCTTAACCTCCCTCTGTCTATTTTATACCTACCATTTATGCTTCTTATTCCCTGTACCTTTTTCCCCCATCCTCTTCCCACCCCCTCCCCACTGATAACCCTCAACGTGATCTCCATTTCTGTGATTCTGTCCCTGTTCTAGTTGTTTGCTTAGTTTGTTTTCATTTTCATTTTTGTTTTTTTAGGTTCAGTTGTTGATTGTTGGGGACCGCCCTGCCTGGTATCAGGAAGCTGTGACCCCCTGTGACTTAGGCTGAGTGAGAGACCTCCAGATCAGGAGCCACTAAGGAGACAAAACTTATTCCCCTGGCATGAATGCTACCTGTTCTGTGCCTGGCCTTTAAATGCTTCATCAGTTACCAATGACGGGTAAGACTCCTAAAGGGAGGGGAAACCTAAGCCAGGTTCTGATCACATAAAGGTCTCTGGGAAGAGACTCAAGAGACTGTGGAAATAAATGAAGGGGCTGTGGGAAGGAAGGGGTGATCGACATCAACCCCTGCCCCCTCTTAGCCTGAGTCTTTGTACTTAGATGTGAGAAATCCAAGTCTCCTGGCTGCCTCTATCTCCAGCCCTTCTCAGGGCTTAGCAAACAGCCTAAGGGGGCAGCTCAGACCGGAGATGGCAGACCCCTGGGGTAATCAGGCCTGGGACATAGAATATGCAAGATCCTGTGAGATCTGTTTGCTGGAGGATGTTATTAACTTGGAATTTAAAGAAACAGACAGGAAACCTTTGGAACCTGTAGTCCTTTCATATGATAAAACTCCAATCTCTGCCTGGAATCAAAACAGAAACTCTGTTAGCATCTTTGTAAATTATGTGTTCCCTTTGATCCCTTCTGCCAGACTGTGAATACACAAACTGTCTACTTTCTCAATAAAAACCCACTGGAGTAAAGGAAGGGGCGCTCACTGACTTGGAGAGTGGCCACTCCATTCTTTACTTCCTTACAGAAAACTGTTTCTGTGCATGTTTATTTCTCGTGTTTCGACGAGCCATTCGCAGTGTTTCGCGTGTACACAGCCGGCCGGGAGAGCCGGGACTGCGCGCTTCGGTTGATAGTTGTGTTTGTTGTCATTTTACTGTTCATATTTTTTATCTTCTTTTTCTTAGATAAGTCCCTTTAACATTTCATATAATAAGGGCTTGGTGATGAAGAACTCCTTTAACTTGACCTTATCTGGGAAGCATTTTATCTGTCCTTCCTTCTAAATGATAGCTTTGCTGGATAGAGTAATCTTGGATGTAGGTCCTTGCCTTTCATGACTTGGAATACTTCTTTCCACCCCTTTCTTGGCTGTAAGGTTTCTTTTGAGAAAGCAGCCGATAGTCTTATGGGAACTCCTTCGTAGATAAATCTCTCCTTTTCTCTTGCTGCTTCTAAGACTGTCTCCTTATCTTTAATCTTGGGTAATGTAATTATGATGTGCCTTGGTGCGTGCTGCCTCGGGTCCAACTTCTTTGGGACTCTCTGAGCTTCCTGGACTTCCTGAAAGTCTATTTCTCTTACCAGGTTAGGGAAATTCTCCTTCATTATTTGTTCAAATAAGTTTTCAATTTCTTGCTCTTCCTCTTCTTTTGGCACCCATATGATTCAGATGTTGGAACATTTAAAGTTGTCCCAGAGGTTCCTAAACCTCTCCTCATTTTTTTGGATCCTTATTTCTTCCTTCTGTTCTGGTTGAATGTTTATTTCTTCCTTCTGCTCAAAATCATTGATTTGAGTCAAGATTTCCTTCCCATCACTGTTGGTTCCCTGTACATTTTCCTTTACTTCATTTTACATAGCCTTCACTTTTTCCTCTGTTTTCCTACCATACCCAGCCATTTCTGTGTGCATCCTAATTACCAGTGTTTTCAACTCTGCATCTGATAGGCTGACTATCACTTAGTTATATTTTTTTCTGGAGTTTTGATCTATTCTTTCTTTTGAGCCATATTTCTTTGTCTCAGTGTGCCTGTTACATAGTAAGGGGCAGAGCCTTAGGTATTTGCCAGGGTGGGGCAACCCAGTGGGCTGCATCATGATGCTGTCAGTGGGAGAGGGGTCTGAGAGGGAACAATTCCACTTGCTCAGCTCTCAGCTGGCTTTCAGTCACTTCTGCCACTACCCACAAGCTAACTGGGCCCTTCCGGTGCTGATTCCTGGGTAAGTGGGTTTGTTTACATTCCAGGACATTGTGGGTCTCTCCAAAGACCTGTCCTGTGAGGCTGATGGTTTCTTCTGCTACGGCAACCATCACAGGCTTTTTCAGTCAGAGGTTTGAGGCTTTATTTCCCTGTGCTGGAAGCCTGGGTTGTGTGGTCTGTCTTGCTCCCCAGTTGTTCCCCCCAGTTTATCTGCATGCAAATATGGGACTACCCACTCTGCCAGCCACCACTTCACCTGCCCAGGTCCTGTAGGTCCTCCAGTCACTGCCTTGCCATGAGGCCTCTCTGTCCTTGCTGCCCGTCTCCATACTTCCTACTGATGTGGATGAACGTTTCTTCTTTAACTCCTTGGTTGTCGAACTTCCATACAGTTCAATTTTTCTGTCAGTTTTGTTTATTTTTTTGTTTTTAAATTTGTTGTTGTCATTCTTTTGGTTGTGTGAGGAGGCACATTGTATTTAGCTATGCCTCCATCTTGGCCAGAAGTCTCACAAATTCTTACTTTTAAGGTAAGTCAATTTTATCAATGTTTTTCTTTCTTTTTTAAAAAAGATTTTATTTATTTACTTTTTATTAGAGAGAGAGGAAGGGCAGGAGAAAGAGAGGGAGAGACACATCAGTGTGCAAGATATACATCAGTTCATTGACTCTCACATGCCCCCAACTGGGCAACCTGACTTACCGCAACCCAGGTATGTGCCCTGACTGGGAATTGAACTGATGACCCTTTGGTTTGCAGGCCAGTGCTCAATCCACTGAGCCACACCAGCCAGGGCTCGATGTTTTTCTTTATGATTCGTGCATTTTGTTTCTAATTTCAATTTTCCTTATTCTGAATGATGAATAATGCTATTAAGAGTATTTATGTACAAGTCTTTGAGTGCAGAAATGTTTTCATTTCTCTTGAGTAAATAGATACCTAAGAGTAGAGCTGCTGGGTTGCAAACTCTTCGTTCACATTTTTTTCTTTTTCTGTTTTCTATGTAATGTAGGCTACAAAATAGTAGTGAACTGTATGTTCAGTGATATAGCCCACTGTAGAGTGTGGTCTTCTTTAATCTCCCAAAGAGCCCAAGCTGGTAAAGGTTCTTAAAAAATCTTCCCCTCCAAAAAACTCTGTTTAACTTTTAAAGAAAGAGCCAAATATTTTTTTAAAGTGGTTGTACTATTTTACCAGTATTATTTCCCACCAGTAATGTGAGATTCCAATCTTTCCACGTCTTCACTAACACTTGTACAATCAGCTTCTGGAACATATCAGTTCTGGTTGGTTTGTACTTGTGTCTTGTTGTGGTATTATTTTATATTTTTCCTAATGACATGTTTTTGAGCATCTTTTTGTGTGCTTATTAGTGATTCATCTATCTTCTCTAGTGAGAGTCTATTCAAATCTGTTGACCATTTAAAATTATATTATCTTATTATTGAGTTGTAAGAGTACTTTATAGATGATAGATTTAAGTTCTTTATCAGAAATGTGATGTGCAAATCTCTATTCCTTGTCTGTAACTTATCTTTTCATTTTATTAATGGTGTCCATTGAAGAGCAAGCATATGTTTTTACTTTGCTGAAGTCCAATTTATCAGTTTTTATCTTGTGGATCATGATTGTGCTGTCATGTCTAAGAAACCTTTGTGTAATCTAAGGTCAAATATTTTATCCTATGTTTTTTTTAGTAACATTATAGTTTTGGTTCTAATATTTAGGCTTATGATTTATTTTTGTTAATTTTGTATATAATGTAAGGTAAGAGTCTAAGTTTTTGTTTTCTTTCTGTATATGGATATATGATTTCAGTAACATTTATTGGAAAGATTAGATTTCCTCATTGAATTGACTTGGAATCTTCATGGAAAATAATTTGACCATAAATATAAGGGTTTGCCCTGGCTGGTGTGGCTCAATGGATTGAGTGAGGGCTTGCAAACCAAAAGGCTGCAGGTTTAATTCCCAGTCAGGCCACATGCCTGGGTTGTAGGCCAGGTCTCCAGTTGGGGTCTCATGAAAGGCAATCACACACTGATGTTTCTCTGCCTGTATTTCTCCTTCCCTTCTGCTCTGTCTAAAAAATGAATAAATAAAATCTTAGAAAAATAAATATAAGGGTTTATTTCTAGTATTGCAATTCTGTTTCACTGATCTATGTCTTGATTTATGTTAATACCACGGTGTCTGAATTACTGTAACTTTATAGTAAGTTTTAAGTCAGTTAGTATAGCCCTCATCAGTGTGGCTCAGTGGGCTGGGTGTCATTCCACAAAGCAAAATGTCATTGGTTCAATTCCCAGTCAAGGCACATACTTGGGTTGTGGGCCAGGTATTTCTCTCACATTTTGGTGTTTCTCTCCCTCTCTTTCTCCCTCCCTTTCCCTCTCTCTAAAAATAAATAAATAAATGTTTTAAAAATAAAATAAAATTAGTTAATACAAAAACATCAACCTTGTTCTTCTTTTACACAATTGTTCTGGCTATTCCAGGTACTTTGCACTTCTATATAAATTATGAGTTTTCCAGTTCATACACATGGTATATTTCTCCATTCGTTTGAATCTTTCTTAATTTTTCTGTTGCAGTGTTCAGTATACAGGCCTTTTGTTAAATTTATTCCTACTAAATATTTTATTCTTTTGGATAATATTGTGAATAAAATTGCTTTCTTGATTTCATTTTTAGATTGTTCATTGACAGCATATGGAAAAACAATTGATTTTGAAATATTGATTTACAACCTGCATCTCATTCACTTACTTTTGGTTCTAAGAGGTTTTTTTTTTTCAATTTGTGTAGATTTCTTATGATTTTCTAAATACAGGATGATGTCAATTGCAAATAAACACAGCACTACTTTATTTCCAATCTTTATGATTACTCATTGCAACCTTATTGCAATGATTAGAACCTTCACTACAATGTTCAACAGGAGCAGTGAAGGGAGACACCCTTTCTTGGTTCTCAGTCTCAAGGGAAAAACATTCTGTCTTTTACAACTACGTAGGAGGTTAGCTACAGTCTTTTTTTGTCCTTTATTAGTCTAAAGCAATTTCCTTCTATTCCTAGTTTGCTGAGAGCTCTTATCAAGAATGGGAGTTGGCCTTGGCTGGTATGGCTCAGGTGGTTGGAGCGTCATGCCATATATCAAAAGGCTGCAAGAATCAAACCAGCAATAATGCCCAAATGACTGAGCCACACCAGCCAGGCCATAATCTTTATTATTTTTATAGGTCAATATCGATCTTCTATTTCTTCTCGATTCAATTTTGGTAATTTGCATCTTTCTAGGAATTTTTCTTTTTCATCTAAGTTACAAAAAGTTGTTCATAATTTTATACTCCTTTTAGTTGTAGGATCTTTAGCAACTGTACATTTATTCCTGATTTTGCTAACTACTGTCTTATCTCTTTTTTTCTTCTTCTTTTTTTTAATACCTCTTTTTTTTCTTGATTAACACACCAGTTATCAATTTGTTGCCTCTCAGCTCAAAATAAAAACTTGACTGTCTGCTCTGCAATAATGGAGGGGGACCTTGTAAATATTTCTTCTTTGCCAGCTGGCACTGTGTTAAATTTTGTCAGTAGAGGGCATTGGAGGATCACTGGAGAAGAGAAAGATTTCTCTTCCTGGTTCTATTGAGCTCACTTGGGCAGGTTCCTGCAGCAAGTGTGGACTCAGCAGACCAGGCTCCTGCAACTTAAGGCCTGGCTCCAGCAGCACACATGGTTTCCTGGAGAACGCAATTCTAGTAGCACATGGCTTCTGCAATATCCAGTTCTAGTAATTCCCAATGGCCAGTAGCACATGGGGTTCACAGTGAAATGCCACTGGCGTGGCACCCATCTGTGAGTGGTTTACTGCCAACTTTCCAGAGGGAACTTGACGGTTCCTCTGAGTTCTGATGTGCAGCCACAGCAAACTTCTCATGACTTCATTCCCTCCCGCAAGATCTGGATTTCAGCCCTGAAGGAGGTTTTCTACCAGATCCATATGTTATTTGGTGCTCTATTTCAGCTCCCAAGAAGAATTGGGGATTTGTGGATGCTCTTTACATCGGCTATTCAAGTATTCTTTAGAGTTCTCTTTACTTCTTATTAGTCAGTCCTCATCCCTCCAGTTCAATCCCCTGTTGTGGTTTAAAATTATTTATATTAAACTCTTGTTCAAATTACTATGTAGTTTCTGTCTCATGGTTGGATCAAAATTAGTGTGGTCATTCTAGATAAAGACATGTCAAGTTTGTTGATGTTCCCAAACAACTTTGGCTTCATTGATTTTCTGTCTCTCTTTTTTTTTCCTGTTTTCTATTTCACTGATTTCTGTTCTGATCTTCATTGTTTTCTTCTTTGGGTTTGACTTTATTTTTTCCCCTAGTTTCTTGAAGTAGAAGCTAGGTTATTGACTTTAGATCTTTATTCTTTTCTATTTTATAAGCATTTATAAAGCATTTTATAAGCTATAAAAATCACCTCACAAGCACTCTCTTGGCTGCATTCCATAAGTTGTGCTATATTATGTTTTCATTTTCATTCAGTTAATGTATCTTTTAATTTTCCTTAGCAGTTCTTCTTTGATGCAAGTGTTATTTAGAAGCATATGGGTTAATTATAAAATATTAGTTAATTCCTGAATTACTTTTCTATGGCTGCTGTTACAAAATACCACAAATTTGGTGGGTTGAAACAAACAAGAAATTTTTGTCCTGGAGCCAGTGAAAATGTCCATAATGTCACCCAGGAATATGAGACACTGATCCCACTCTATAATCCTAAAATGTTTGCAGGGCAATTTCCACACACAGTGGTGTTGTACAGTCCTGCAGGCACTGGGAATATCACCCTGGCCAAGAAGTTGGTGCTGGACCGGCTACAGGACAATCTCATAGACATTCAATTCCTCCTTCTATCTCAGCTGCAAAGAACTTGACCACAGTGGGTCATGCACTTTTGTAGAGTGGTTCTCTAAGAACTAGCCCAAATTTCAGAATGGTATTCCAGAGATCCTAGCCCAAGTACAGAAAATCCTGTTCATTACTGATGGTTTCAATGGGCTGAGAGTCCCCTTGGGGGCACTTATCCATGACATATGTGGTGAACAGAAGAAGCAGAAGCTGGTGCCTGTACTCTTGTGTAGTTTTCTGAAGACACAATTGTTACCCAACAGCATTTTACTGATCACCATGTGACCATGGCTCAGAGATCCCCAATGCTTGGTTAAACAGCTCCTCTTCATAGAAATGAAGGGGTTTTTAGAGTTGGACAGGAAGTCATATTTCTTGAAATACTTTAAAGATGAAGATCAAGCACTCTGAGCTTTCAACTTGACGAGGAGCAGTGCATCCTTGTTCCATATGGGTCTGCCTCTGTCCACGTGCTGGGTCACCTGCACTGGTCTTAAGCTGCACATGGAGCAGTGGGAAGGATCCTGCCCTGACTTGCCAAACCACCACATTGCTCTCCCTATGTTTCCTCTGCAGCCAGTTCATGCAGGCACCCAGCAGCTGTCTTAATCAGTACTTCCAACACCCAGTGAGGGCTCTGTGTCTCCTGGCTGCTGAGGGCATGAGGACATAGACATCTGTGTTTGATGGAGAAGACCTGAGGAGACTTGGGTCAAAGGAGTCTGATCTCCCTCCTTTCCTGGATAAGAATATCCTCCAGAGGGGCAAAGACTGTGAGGGTTGCTATTCCTTTCTCCACCTCAGGGTTTAGCACTTTGTTGGTATTATGTTCTCTGTTTTGGAGATCGAGGAGCAGAAAAACAGAGACAGCCTCCAGTGGGACATTGGTGATGTGCAGAAACTGCTATCCAAGGAAGAAAGACTAAAGTTGGGTATTTCTTCTTCAGTCTCTCAAATGCAAAAAAAAAAAAAAGAAAAGAAAAAGAGCCAAGAGGCTGTGACTGACAAATGTCAATGGAGATCAAAAGGGACTCACTAAAATTCAAACAAAGCACAGTCCAATGAGCATAAACACTTCTGCTCAGTGATGGACATGAATGAGTTTTTTCACTCTTTACAAATTGCAGAAGGAGCAGCTTGTGAAAGATGCAGTGGCCCAGGTCAAAGAAGTTTCCCATTTGAAAAATGAAATGAATATCATGCACTTGTTCTGCCTCAAACATTGTCAAAACTTGCAGAAAATTTTGCTGCAAGTAGAAAAGGGGATATTCCTGGAGAGTGATACTGCATCAGAATCAGTTGCTCAGGGTAAGAGGTCCCCAAAATTGATTCCTTTCTGGGTGGATCTTTGTTCCATGTTTGGCTCAAACAACAATCTAATATTTCTGGACATCAGTCAGAGCTTCCTTAGTACCTCGTCAATGAGGATTCTTTGTGGAAAAAATGGGCTCTGCTACCTGTAATCTCCAGAAAATAGTCCTCAAAAATATTTCTCCAGCTCATGCTTATCAGAATTTCGCCTCATTTTTGGTGGCCATGAGACTGCGACATATCTGGCCCTTCAAGAAGACTATCAAAATTATATACTTTCTCCACTGTGTGAGGTCTTCAGACACCCAAAATGTAATCAACACTATCTCAGGTAGGTATATTGTTCTGCCACAAGTTATCAGTGAGCTGATCTCTCCTCCTCCCCCCAAATCAACCAGTCTGACGATTTCTTTTTTTACAGTTCCCTGTTTTATGACTAGGAGACATTGCAATTCAGTGGGTAGAGGATTGATTGTTCAATAAATAATTGTGGGTCAACTGAAATCATGTAGGAAAAAACAAATTCAGTCCTTACTCCATATATAAATTCAAGATGAGATTAAACTTGATTAAAAGTAAAACTTCTAGAACAGAAAGATACCTTCACGACATTGGTGTAGGCAACTTTTTGTGAAATAGAACAAACTCAGTGACCATTAAGATTGATAAATTGGACTTATCAAAATTTAAAACTTCAAAATACAAAATTAAGAGCACTGAAAACATGCCACAGACTAGGAGGAGATATTTGTAATACATATATTTGACAAAGGACTCTATTCACAATATTTAATGAAGTGTAAGTCTATATTTTTAAAAACCTGGCAACCAACCTAAATTTCAATGGAAAAAAAGCATATGAAAATGCATAAAATATTATTAGTCATCAAAAAATACAATTTAAAATCCTAAAGCAATATCACTACATCCTAGTCAAATACCTAAATTAAAATGATTGACAATACCCAGTATTGACTAGGCTGTGAAGCTATCAGCAGCCCCATACATTGTTGTTAGTGGTATAAACTGGTGCATTTATTTTTGAAAACTGTTTAGCAGCATCTAATACTGTTAAACATGATCCAGCAATTCCATCCATCTGTCTGTCTGTCTATCTGTCTATCTATCTATCTATCTATCTATCTATCTATCTATCTATCTATCTATCATACATCCTATGTATCTGATAAATGAGTGTTTATGTTCGCCTAAAGCTATGTACAAGAAAGCTTAGTGTTTTTTTAAAAGATTTCATTTATTTATTTTTAGAGAAAGGGAAAGGAGGGAGAGAGAGAGGGAGAGAAACATTGATGTGTGGTTGCCTTTTGTGTGTCCCCAACTGGGGACCTGGCCCGCAAACCACAACTAGCATGTGCCCTGACTGGGAATGTAACCGGTGACCCTTCGGGTCTCAGGCCGGCATTCAAGCCACTGAGCCACACCAGCCAGAGCAGCTCAGTGTTTGTTATAATAACCCCAAATTGAACACTATCCAAATGCCCACCAACATGGAACGAATAAGTCCATTGTGGTATATCTGTTAAATGGAAGTTGGTGAACAGGAATAAATTGCTTTTACACATAAAAACATAGATGTATCTCAAAGATAATATTGAGTGAAAGAAACCAAACATCATGGTGCAGATTCTAGTTGATTCAGTGTAAGTTAACTTCACTTGTATGTGAAGTTAAAACAAGTGACATTCCAACTAGCAAACAAGCTTGAAACAATGGCTCATTTTGGAGGGTATCAGCTGGGAGCTGGTGGTGGTTACACAGGAATAAACTTGTGAAGTTCACCAAGCTGTATACTTACAGCCTGGGTGCTTTACCGGATGTGACTTATATCTTAACAGAACAGAAAGGAAAGGGATGGAAACACTTAAAAAAATAAAATATATTTGAGAGCAGAAATAGACATGATCCCAAATGGTGGTGTTTTTGATTCTAAGGGGCATCCACTCCAGCAGGAAGCTCTGAATCTCCACAGCCCTGCAGCCAGCCGGTCGGTACCCTGCGGAACCACGTGCAGTGCCTGTTATCACTCTGTTTTTTTCATTCTTCCTATCACACTCAGGAAACTTTGAGTGGGTTTTCCCAGCTCGATGTTATGTTGATACACTTATTTTTTAAATAAGAAAGGTGATATTTTTTTCAGGAAACAAGACAAAAATAATCTTAATTTTTAATCTGAGATATGACTTACAAAAGGGAAACTAAGAAGCTAAAAAAGACTATTTAAAAGTAATTGACAAGGACATCAGCAGTGGCCCTGACTGAAATAGCTTAGTTGAAAGAGTGTTAGACTGGAGATCTAAGGGTTCCTGGTTTGAGCCCAGGTTTCAGTAGGGTTGCTCCTCATTTTTGTGAGAGCTGTTGACATTACCAACTTAACCGTGCACACATGAAATATTGGCTTAAAGGTCTTATTTTAATGGAAATGGAAGAGGGTGGAAGATATAGGAAAAAGCCCTTTTATTTTTAATTGTTTAATTTTACATATTTGTTTTCAGAGAAAGGGGAAGGGACAGAGAAAGAGAGGGAAAGAAACATATATGTGTGAGAGAAATATCGACTGGTTGCTTCTTGCAAGCCCCCAATTGGGGACCTGGCCCACAACTCAGGAATCTGCCCTGACCAGGAATCAAACCAATGTCAAACCAATGATACTTCTGTTCGAAGGCCAGCGCTCAGTTCACTAAGCCACACCAGCCAGGGGCCCTTCACCTCCTTTCAAACAGTCCTTCCTCCTTCCTCCCCTCTTAGGACTGTCAGTCTATTCGGTGATTCTATGCCTCTGGTAGTATATTAATGACTAGTTTATTTTGTTCATTAGTCTTATTAATGAGATAATATGGTATTTGTCTTTCACTGACTGGCTTATTTCACTTAGCCTGATAGTCTCCAGTTCCATCCATGCTGGCACACAAGGTAGGAGTTCCTTCTTTCTGCTGTGTAGGATTCCGGTGTTTAAATGTACCAGTTTTTTGACCCACTCATCTACTGATGAGCACTTACACTGTTTCCAACTCTTGGCTATCATAAATAGGGCTGCTATGAACATTGGGGTGCATAAATCCTTTCGAACTCGTGTTTCAGGATTCTTAGGGTATATTCCCAGCAGTGACTCACTGGGTCAAAAGGTAGTTCTGTTTTTCATTTTTTGAGGAAATTCCGTACCATTTTCCACAGTGGCTGCACTGGTCTGCATTCCCACCAATACTGCACTAGGGTTCCCTTTTCTCCACATCTTCACCAGTACTTGTTGTTTGTTGATTTATTAATGATAGCCATTTTGGCAGGTGTGAAGTGGTATCTTATTGTGGCCTTAATTTGCATTTTTCTGATGGCTAGTGATGTTGAGCATTTTTTCATATGTCTATGGGCCATTGATATGTCCTCCTTGGAAAAGTATGTATTCAGGTCCTTTTCCTATTTTTTAATTGGATTGTTTGTCTTCCTGGTGTTGAGTCATATGAGTTCTTTATACACCTTAAAGATGTATAAAGAACCCTTGTCCAATGTATCATTGGCAAATATGTTCTCCTATATGGTCAGTTCCCTTTTCCTTTTGATGAGGTTTCTTTAGCCATGCAGAAGCTTTTTAATTTGATGTAGTCCTGTTTGTTAATTTTTTCCCTTTATTTCCCTTGCCCTAGGAGATATATCAGCAAAAATATTGCTATGTAGATATCTGAGATTTTTAAAGTCTATGTTTTCTGCTAGGTTTTTTATGGTATCATGACTATTTATAAAGTCCTTTCCCATTTTGAGTTTATTCCGCTGTATGATATGAGTTGGTGGTCTAGTTTCTTTTTTTACATGTACCAGTCCAGTTCTCTCAATACCATTTATTTATGAGACTATCTTTACTCCATTGTGTATTTTTACTTCTTTTGTCAAATATTAATTGACCATAGAGACATGGGTTTACTTCTGTGCTCTCTGTTCTGTCCCATTGATCTGCGTGTCTGTTCTTATGCCAATACCAGACCATTTTGATTACAGTGGCCTTGTAGCACAGTTTTATATCAAGTATTGTGATCCCTCCAACTTTGTTCTTCTTTCTCAAGATTGTTGAGGCTATTTGGGATTTTATTATTTGGGGGGAATTCCATATAAATTTTTGTAGTATTTGTTCTAGATCTCTGAAAAATGCCATTGATATTTTAATAGGAATTATGTTGAATCTATAGATTGCTTTGGGTAGTATGGACATTTTAATAATGTTAGTTCTTCCAATCCATGAACATGGTATATGCTTCTATTTATTTGTATCTTCCTCAATTTCTTTCTTCAGTGTTCTATAGTTTTCTGAATACAGATATTTTGGATCCTATTCATTTGGTTTATATTCTTTTAAACCAAAATGTTTTTTAAAACTTACAATATCAATTTTCATAGTTCCAGTTCCTTGCTGAAATTTTAAAGCTCAGTTTTATCTCCATGAAGCTGGTAAATACAGTTGTTATGCAGGTTTGTCTGACAATCCAGTATCTGGTGTCCCAGTCACACTGAGTCAGCCCTTGCCCTCTCATCATGTAAGTGCCCCAAGCACAGTTCTGCCTCTCAGAGCAGAAGCAGCTCAGAAGGGGCTGCCTCCTGAGGTCCTAGACCAGGGTGGGAAATTCTGCCTGCAGAAGACACCAGAGTCAGACTACATCCCATTTCCCTAACCCTAAGTCCACTGAAAGCATGGTTTTCTCTCTCCCTAACTTCTTCCATACCAGCAATGTCCCAGGGCTGAAGCAGTTCCAGCTCACCCTCTCTGAGTTCCAATCATTCCTTGATCTAGGTTTGGTAATTCTTCCCTCTCTTATTGGCTCTTTAATGCTTTTAAGAAATATTAAGATTTTTTAAAAAATATATTAACTTTAGCTTTTTAGTTGTCTTCAGAGGGAGAGTTGGTCTGAATGACCTAGTCTGTAGTACTATAACCTGAAATCATGTCTACTTCTCATTGTAACACAAAAATCTTGCCTTAATTTGTAAGAACATCACAAATGAGCCAATCACACTCCTATTTCTTTGTAGCCATAATTCACAAAGACCCTGGAGTGAATTCACATCTTATAATTGCTAGATAACTAAACTTACTGTAGCTAGCTTTGTATACATAAAAATCTACTTTTTTTGAGAATTCCAGCTTTAATTGGCCTAATCAGCACACTGAGTCTAGGGGCTTCAGCACTAATTTTCCACAAAAAGTTTAGTAATGGAGATGAATGAATAAAGTAAATGTCTTGATAAAATAATTCAATGATTAAGTAGGAAAATAAAATTTTAAAAAGACAATACCATTTACGGGATGTAGGGCTTCATTTTGTATCAGTGCTGAAGGGGATGATGTCATTTCCTCTTCCTTTTGCTGGCTTTTTAAATCATCATCCGTGGAGATCGTAAGCCCTGAAAACTTCCATTCAGTGTAGCTCACCTGCTTCAGAATAAAAACAACAAACAAAATTACATGTAATTATGGTGTATAAGTATAATAATTTAATAAAATTAATAATCACATAAAATTACACATTAATATATAATTAATATAATATAAACTATTATAACATAATAATGTAATATATAATTATATAATCATATAGTACATGTTTAGAATCTCATACATACATACTTCTAGGTGCCACATAGTAACTTTACTCCAATTTCCTATGAAGAAAAAGTGGTCTCAAGTGTGTAGTAGGTGTTCAATAAATACTAGTTCTTCAGTTTATTTTGATTACAGTTGAAGTGGACTGGTTAAAACTGTGGCACTAAAGTTCTAAGGATAAATTGCATATGACATAATATCTTGAATTAAATTACATTGAAATGAACAGTTCAGAGGTTTATTTAACTACTTGTGTTTGTGGAAACATGCAGTAGTCACAGAAAGCCATGATTATTGCTTATCTTCTGTGTCTGCTTCTGTCTCTGAGAGTAAATATTTGGGGATACTATGACCTGCATTTTAGTTCCTCAGGGTTTCTAAGGCCTTACCTGTAGTGTATTTCCATTTAAGATGTTACGACTGAGATACTCCATCCTGTTTTTTCCTTGGAGATCTGTTCTTCTGCCATGTTTTCTTCTTGAGTAGCTTGCAACCTGGTGTTCTTTTTCCTTTCTTTCTCCCACATGAGGAGGTTTTCTCTTAGCTGAATGCTGGTCAGCTTCAATGGGAATCTCAGCAGATACCACCTGGTCCTAAATACAAGGATTAGAGACAGCCTTATGAGATGACAGTTTAACAGCCTTGATACTTCAGAAGGGAATTTGTAGGCTAGCATTCCACTTCATTTCTCTCCTGCCATAGGGCTGAGAGATGCCATCTCTCTCTTCTCCCTCGCAAAAAACCCAGAGATTGGCTCCATCAAAAGCCTCTCAGCATTATGGGGGATGCTGATTACGTCTTCAGAACATGTCACTTTCACAGAAGGAACTTCTTTTCCTCCAGTTTTAATGCTATTTTCTTCAAATATGTCCCACAGGATTAGGGGAGGTCTGCTACCTGGGTAGGAAAGGGAGTCTTTTCTTTATCAGACGAGATATCTAAACTCTTGTCCACACCATTCTCCTCAGTCTGAGCTTCTGGTTTCAGGAAGTTTTCTGGAGGTAGGTAGCAAGATTTCCAATCCAGTTGTAACTGAATAGTTCCATTGGGTTTCCCCACAGGGTCAGTGAGGTTAAGGTCATCTGAGAGACACACAGACATTAATAAGATCTGATCAAAAAAAATAGGCAAGTGAGCATTTATTAGCACCTTATCTATTCCCCTGTTTTTGAATTTCACCATATTTTGTTTGTAATTAACCTTTGTCAAATAATCATGATGATAATACATTCAGAATTAACATAGAATGGCCTTGCATATTTATAACCCCATAGAATATTTACTTCTATTATTACTTTAAAATATTTGTAGGAAAAGATGTGTATGTCCAGGTTTCAGGAAGGGATAGTCGAAGGATACATGGATAGGTATAGCTTGCTTGTCATCAGTCACCCAGTCAATAAGCAAGATCACATTATGATTACTATTACCAATACTTGCTATGCCTTAGGCATACCAAGAAAACCATTGTCTTCACTCAAGAGGTCCCTATTTCTGAAATAACGAAAGTCAGGAAAACTTAAGCAAATGGCTTTCCCCAAATGCCAGACTTTTGATTTGCAACCCTGATTAATATAACAGATGACTCACATTGTCTCTCCTCTTTGGCAAAATATGAGTTGTGAGCAGAAGTGTCAGCTTTTTTATTTTTTTTTAAGCACTGTGGTATTGTGAGGAGAGGCCTCACACACTTCCTGGAACATCCAGATGCTTGTTAAACATGGTCGGTATACTGGCTGTCCCCAGCCACATTTCCTAATGAGACCGTGGATACCCCTGTATCACCCTTCCAGAGAGTTTACCCTTCCTAGGTACACCTCACAACCCTGGGTATAAAAGTAAAGTAAGATTGTAGGAAGTTAAGCTTCATGTTTGGGGGAAAAATTCAAGAAACTTCCATGGTATGGCATGGAAATCTTGCTAACTTGTGTCTAATGTAAAGGATGCAAGAGAATGATGGGGGAGTGTTAGGGACACAGTTCATAATCTGCTATCCAGTTGTGTGCTAAGAAACAATAGGCCTTAAGTAAAGACCAGCACTACGAAGCACTACACAATTTGAAAATATTTGTTCAGAGATAAAGATATAGACTTCAGGTTGGTGGGTCTACCCACTCGGGAATCTTGCTTTAGTTTTTGAAAAGAAGCAGAAGAAGCCAATGTTTCCATGTGATTAGGGAGGTTCTAGGTCTGCTCTGTTGCTCTTGACAATATGCTAAAATCCTTTCAGCAGGTTTTAAGAGAGACTGTACCAAGCAAGTAATCAAAGAAAAGTAGAATTAGGACAGGAAGACAATACTGGGCAGAGACCTTAAAAATGCAGCAATCCTGAACTCCCACCTTTAATGGATTTGTTTTGTGCAAGAGGCAGCAAGGGCACTTGAACTTTGCCAAGGTAAGAGCCAGGCTCTGAGTCTTCATCATCAAAAACGTAAATAGACAGGGCCTCCCACCTCAGATACTGATCCAGGTCAGAGGTCACAAGCACTGGAAACTGAGCCTGGTCTCGGAAGTAGGGATTGTTACTGGCTGGAATGATGGCAGTGTCATGGTCAGAAAAGGTGAAAAAGCGGTACATGGCATATGGACTGGGTTGGCTTCCCAGCCATCGACTCTGGAGGCCACAGCATCTGGTGATTTCCACCCGCAGCTCATTCTGATGCTTCTGAGTCTCTGATCTGGACTGGAGAGATAGGGGTCTTGGATAGAGGAAAAGGGCAGCCCGAGAGAGTTGTTGTAAGTGAAACCCAGCACCCTGATGAGCAAGAGCTATGGCCTAGAGAACTGTCAGTCCTGACTGGGTCACAGAGAAACCTAATGACTTTCACCTGCCTGGGAACTGGCTCTGGCAGATGGTTATCTGAGGGAGATGCTGGCACTCAGGCCTTATCTTGGAGAATGGAACAGAGAAACTATTTTGTTCACAGCAGGGAGAGGTAGCTAGCTTCAAGGGCATGGTTTTATTTCAAACTCAGGCTTGACTAAAGAAAGAATCTGAACTACTTGTGATGTGACAGTTTTTCTCTTTCATTCACATTCAATGTGAGAATGGGAGAATGAGCATTCTTATGAGCTGCATGGCTGAGGATCCTTTGAGATGCATGGGCTCATCCTTTTTCTCACCTCATCCTCCTGGGCCCTCCAGGCTCCACACACATTGGCTGACAGGTAGGCCTGGGCTTTCTTTCGCTTATTGCATGCCTGTAGGCTGGATCTTATGGGGAAGTGCAGCCTCATCCAGTATTCTAGCACCCCAAAGTCTTCTCCACCAGCTCCTGGGTAGCAGAAAGTATGAAAGGCATGGAGGATACAGATGGTGTGGCAAAGATCAAGAATAAAGGCGGAGGAAATGGGAAAGCACTAGAAAAGCAACTATAAACTTCAGGAAATTCTGCATTAGTCCCAGGAGCTGTGGGAAACCAACAGCACTTACCAGTAAGTGTGGCAGAGCCATGGACTCTCTCTACAGTCTCCAGCACCCTGTCAAAGCAAATCCATCCAGCTGCAAGGGTGTGGTGCTCACTGGCTAGCGCCTGGTAAAGATCAAGCTGGGCTGAAGCCCCTTGAAGGTAGTGCAAGAAAAAGGAATCTGTCTCTACCACATACTGGGAGGTGAAGTCATAGAGCGGCTGTGGCCCCACAGCTAGTGGGGTACAGTGGGTTTCAAAGTCATAGAAGGAATAGGTGCAGAAGGTGGTAGGTTGAGGGTCTTCAGCCTGAGCCAGAGCGGCAGATGTCAGGAAGGCCTGGTGGATGTGCAGCTCAAAAAGATTCTCACTCTGATGCCGTAGAGGAATGTCCACTTTATCCTCATCTCTATGGGCTGGCAGTGTTTCCAGACATAGTGGCATCTGTCGGGTACCATAAGCCACATCTTTGAGCTGTTCTAGAAGGGAAAGAAAACTGCCTTTCCATGAAAGGGCAGGGAGCTCTCTCAGAATAAAGGAAGGTGGACAGAAGGAGAATAGGAACCATGCTGGAAGTCCAAGTTGTGATTATTTAAGAAACCATGTGATTCAAAAGGAAAAGCAGCAGAATGACAACCAGGAGCTTTCAATTCTGATGGCTAAATAATCCAATGTCTCCTTTAGAGATATGGTTCAAAGTGAGTGATTGGAAAGTAAACACTAAGCTCAGGAAAACACTGGAGGCACGATTTCTTCTATAAATGATGTTTTGGCTTACAGAAAGGTCCTATGGATTAATTGGTAATTCCATCAGAGAAGCACTAGAAACAGAAAATATATTTCCAAAAGTTTGGGATACTGGCCATGGAAAGAATAGAATTTACAGTCACAGTGGCTATTACATTACATTAGACCCCACCAAGGAATGATTCCCCTTCTTCAGCCAGGTCAGTCCTGAGAGTCTTTATTCTGTTAAGAATTCAGTTTCATTATAAAAAGACAAAAAAAAATTCGCTTTAAGTTAAAGGGCAGTGGAGTTAAAATGTGGGGGAGGACACATTGGAAAGGGGTTGAAAATATCAGCAATGGAATTCGAAGATACGTGAGACAGTCCATCAGATCAATGCATTACCGCCCACGTTCACCAATCAGAAACTCTGACATTGGGGAGCATTTGCGTCTGTAGTATGTCAGTGGTGCAGGTCCTATTTAAAGAGTTAAAGTGGTAAAATAAAAATATTTTGGATACATTAGAATTCCTTCCTGTCCCAAATAACTGGAATACAGAAACTGACACCGGTTTCTCAATTGATAAGATTAATGTAATTCAATAACATAAATTTTAAATTTTGCATTACATGAAAGAGGGTTAATAATCTTAGCATATAAAGAAATTCTACAAATCAATAAAATACTGTTAAGAAACAGATAAAGGACAGAAACAGGCAATTCTCAAAAGAAATAATACAAAAAATACAATAAAAATCATGTAAAAATTCTTTAAAATTTTAAAAAGAAATAATACAAATAGCTGGTAAACATATGAAAAATTCTTTAGCCTTACCAATAATGAAAGAGCTATAAAGTTAAAGCAAATTAATCTTCAGAAGTAGATAAAGGTATTTATCCTGCTCTGTCCCAGGAGAAAGACCCTGAATCTGAAAGACACGAGAATTTCAATCCAAGGCAGGATTTCCTTTGTTATATGACAGTGACCTTGTAACAGACTCACCCTGGCATGGATAAACCATGCTGCAGAATGTCCCACCTCCCTTTCCTCTAGTTCCAGCCTCACTAAGTAACCTGCTCTCGGGTTCTGCGTGCCAGGGAGAGGGCTGCCATGAACAGTGGTTCCGAATATGCTCATGGCATCACTGACACAGCCACCGTCCCTAAGACAGCAAATGAACGTTCTGGCTTCGACATCAGTCTTTGCTGAATTTTGCTTAGTCAGGTCTCTCACCACTGGATATAATAACAAAACCAATTTTCTTGACATGGGATGCCGAGACCAGATCCCGGTCAGTAGCAACTGTACTGAATATAGGAAGTTCCACATTATGAGATTTACATCAGTGCCCGCCTGCTGCCCTGTTATGCCGACATCCTCAAGCTACAGCAAGTTTAGAGGCTCTCAGAGAGAAATCGTGTGAAAGGATGATGAGAGATGAGTGATGAAGCTCTATAATCTGACGAGAACTGCTTCATAGGCCTGGCGTGAGGGAACAGCCTTGACAGAGGCAGTGTTTCCGCCTGCCTGAGGGCCAATGGTGATCTGCTCGCATTCTCAAAATGGGTTCAGCAATTGCTGGGCCCTGTGGAAACTCTCCAGAGGAATCAGAAAGAGGGTGATGTGATGGAGCAGAAGAAGCTGCTAACCATGTATTAAAACAACAAAGACGGTGGAATAAAGAACAGGCGGGGTAAGTTATGCGTCAAGGACTTAAGAAGCGGCCTTCTAGACAGATACACAGAGGCAAGCACAGACATTAGCGGTGTGACAGGTCCCAGGGCGAGGAAAACAAAACACTAAGACTTGCCGGTGAGTGGGAGGCCGTGGCTTCTTAAAATACCTTCCAGCTGCTTGATACGACTGTTCTTGAGATCTAGTAGTTGATTCAACCTCCCCAGTTTTTCTTTGTGATCTTTGTTGTCATTATCAGCTTTTGTCATCATTGCCTCCAGTTCTTCCTGAAACGAAATAATGTCTAAAATTTTCTGTCTCAGTGGCCCAGACCTAAAGAGTCTAGATAAAGGCTGGTACTTGCTGGGTAGAGGAGACTCCACTGTCTCCTTAGCAGAGCAAATTCATACATTAGGAAAAAACTTGGATGGCTCACAGACCCCTCCAGGACCAGTAGTGCTATTAGTGCCATAGGGTAGCATTTTCCTGGAACTGGCAAAATTTAAACCCAGGAGGTTCACACCTGCCATTTTCATGAGCTGGCCCCTTCACTGGCTTCTGTTGCCAGGTGCCATAAGCATGTGTGAGCCCTCAAGTTTTTCAAAGGACAGCACTTTCTGTGTTTGCATAGGACAATGTATCGCCTTGCATCAGCCTGGAAACTCAGGTCTTGCTTCGCCCCCAATCTGTAAGTGGTTCCCATGTGCCTACTTATCTATCCCCGTCCTGCACCATCTTTTCTTGCACCTGATAACACATGTTGATTTTGTGCTGCAGAATAAGCATTTCTCTGGTCTTTTCTAGTTCCAATGTGGTTTCTGCATACGATACTTGCAATTCACTTAACATCTGGGACAGTTTCTTTTCTTCTTGGTTTTTTGATTCACAGAGCTATAGAGGGAAAAACAATGGTAGAAGGGAACATAAATATAATAGGTACAACAATAACTATTCTCCATAAAGCAGTTGTTGGTAATAGTAAAATACTAGCAGCAGAATCTACTGCAAAATGTAAAAGAGGACTTGTGTAAATTCACAAGTGCTCTCTCTCCTACTTCCTCACTCTCAGTAGCAGCAGTGAGGAAGGTATACTGTCTCTAATGGCTGTTTGCTCTTCAGCATCTGATTTCAAGTCCTCATCTGGAGGACTTGAAACATTTAAGCTGTAAAGTATAGGGGAAAATGTGTGGGGTTCATGAAGATATCTCCATTTTCAATCTTCTCATATTCTTCCAAATACTGTCCTCAATCATGACAAAATATTACTGTTAGTGTTCTGATCCCTTTATCTTTTCTAGGGATATTTTCCAGAAATCCCTCTGTAGAGGGGGCTTGCTTGATTTAAAATGCACATACCTCTATCTGAGTGGCCTCTTGGAATGGAGCTGAGTGCGTGGCGGGTTCAGATGGCCAGTCAGCAGACTGGGGAATTGTGTCTTTATTTTGGAGGCTCTCTACTTCCTGTTTATGTTTCTGAAGCAGGTTGGTGACCTCAAGCTTCAGATCCTCGTTTTGAGCTGGAGGAAAGGTAATCCAGAAAGTTGAAACTGTAGTTATCAGTAACTGTGGTTAAAGCTGGACCGGTATAAATAAAGTTTTCCCTCTAATGTTTAATTTATTTTATAAATTTGCCCTTAGAGAAGCAGTTCTCTTCTATTTCTACAAAGGAGTTCTAGCTCATGAACCCAGTAAACAGAGCTGACCTTTGGGCTGCAAAAACAAAACAAAAAAACACCTGCAGAACTGTATGGTGAAAGGGAGAACTACAACAAATAAAAACAAAACTACTTGACTGGCTGCGACAGTCCAAACTTTTCTGACGGCACCATCCAAACCAGGATTGCAGCAACTTCTCTCCAAATCCATTCCGAGTTCTGTGCCATTGACTCTCTGTGGCACCCACTCCACACCCTCCCTAATCTGGAGGAAGAGTGGGCATTCCAGCATCTGTGTTTGTGTGTGTGTGTGTGTGTGTGTGTGTGTGCGCGCGCGCTTTAGGGAAGAAAGGTCTTCCTTGTTTAGTGTGATTATTCCATTATTATGCGTGCATTAAACAGGGGGTTAGCTTAGATTACTCTAAGGTCTTTACAAGACTTCGCTTGTACTTCATACCTACTACAAGATCCTCAACACGTTCTTCTAACTTTATCCTTTTATGGTTCCTGTCTCTATTTTTTTTTCAGTCACAATTGACATTCAATATTATTTTGTATTAGTTTCAGGTGTACAGCATAGTAGTTAGACAATTATACACTTTACAAAGTGATCCCCTTGATATTTCCAGTAACCAAATGGCACCATATACTTATTACAGTATTACTGGCTAATTCCCTACAATGTACTTTAAATCCCCATCACTGTCTCTATTTTTTTGATGTCAGAGTTCTCTTCCTTCGCTCTTTTATGTGAATATGCCAGAATATGATGAAATAGAAGTTTGATAAGACTAACTATTAAGGTATAGACTAGCAAAAAGAAGTGAAACAAAAATCCTTTTGATAGTATTTAAAAATCATTGAGTCTTTTTTCAAACTTTATGTTTGTTTCACTTTTAAGAGAAACTGATATATGCATGCTGCAGTAACAAGTATGTGCTACATCTCCATGGCTTAGCACAACAAAGTGTGTGCTCCAGAAGTCCAGTATGGATCAAGAGGTTCTTTTCCATGTGAGTCTTGGGGATTAATCAGCTTTGGTTTTTTGGCTCTAAAATTTTGACATGTGGCCTCTGATGCAGCTTATACAAACTAAGCAACTAAAGCAACTCAGCCAAGAGGACAGGATGCCGAGCCACTACCCTGCCTGCCAATTGCCTCCTCAGCCAGGAAACACAGAACGTGCTGTTCTCAGTGTGGTAAGCCCCTAAAAATCTTTGGCATAACTATCTACTGTGATCCAAGAGTCAGGATAGGGAGAAATGGTAGTGGTAACAAAGAGCAGTAATTTGCTTCTCAATTTCAGGTATCAGGTGCTTTTTTTTAAAAAAAAAAGGCTGTCAGTCACCTCTAAAATGATTAATAAGAATAAAAGGCAGAGAACTTCATTTTCCATACTTTCAATAAAGTAAATGTTTAAAAACATAGTAAATTAACAATTGGCATCCTTTTAAAACAGAAAGTCCTTATGTAAAAAACATGTGTGCATGTGAGGTAGGAAATCATGCTTTTTAGATTGTAAACCTGATCTGGTTGCCAATGTGTGTATTTTAGTTATCCACGACCAAGTAGGGGAAGGGAGGAATGCTGGTCCACGTTCCCTTCTCCCACGCCAGATGTAGGGGATGCCTCATTAGAGACAGCTCTTCAACACCCGACCTACCTTTCTCTCTGGACAGCTGAAGTAAGACTTCTCTCTTCTCCTCCAGCTCAGCATCCAGCTGATCCTGCAACTGAGAGACTTTCTGCTGTAGCTGTTCTCCGACAAGCTCATTGCTCCAGTGAGGCTGATTACTGCTGTCCAGCATGCTGACCCCGGGAAGCATGTAAGGAGGGAGGGGGTCTTGTCAGATGGACACTCGAAGGTGTTTGATAAAATGTCTTTATTATACAGTTTCTACATCTCCTGGGCCTAGTTCATCATTCATTCCCCTACATGTTTTTCTGCCCCTCCTTTAACTCTAACTGTCATTTACCAACTGCCTTGGAATTTTGGGGTCCTATTGAGTTCTTTAGCATCACTTCTATTTGGGTCTCAAATATCCCACTGTGCAAATGACCAAGTCATATCTATTCACAAGGACTTTCTCCAGCGTGGTGGCTTTCTTCAGTCAGGGAACTGCATACCAAGACATTCTCAGGTCTGCTAGGTTAGACATGAGGAAGGAAATGTTCCTCTTTTCCTTAATTCATTCCTCCACCTACCATCACCAATGACTGGTTTAGAGAATACTCGCCTTTGAACTACATTCTAGATCACTACACTAAAGGAAGCAAAGAGTTTCAACTTTTCAGTGGCTATACCCTGCACACACTATACCTAACTATCAGGGCAGACCCATTTTGAAAGTTAAAACACACAAAGGCAGCCCTTGATTGTTCACACAAGTGAAGTGATATTGATAACCCAACTATTATTTCTTCTTATGTCTTTTTTTCTTCATCATTTTAAGAAATATGGTCTAAAAACAATTTGCGTAGGCTAATATCAAGATTTCTTGGCACACCTGGGTCCTACATTCCATGATGATCCAAGAAGACAATGTTCTGAATGATAGAGGCAAGAGGCCAATAATAGTGTTTGTAACAGGGAAGCTTCGGGGTGGATAACCCCCAGACTAATTCATTTCATTGAGTTGAAAGACATCAGCTGCTTCCAGGATGCTCCCATGCAACCTCCTCAATCTACCCTCTGCTGCCTTCAACTGAATAAGAAGGCACATTCAATTTTTTTTTAAATTCTGGGTATTTTAAATTTCAAACTTAATCATGAATATATGTATGTTATAAAAAGTAAAATGATGTGGAAGTATGTAAAATAAAACCAAAGGTGACTCTTTACCCTACTCTAATCCTTTTAAGTCAGAGTTAATAAATTCTGTTGCAACTTCATTTTTTGTTTAACAACAGGCACATAGATCTATCTCATTTTCAACAGCTTCATTGTATTTTATTGTGGGAACACAACATGATTTATTTAGTCAATCTCTACCAAAAAAATGGATGCTAATTACTTTTTACTATTACTAACAATGCAGCAATTAACATTCTTAGTTTATAATATCTTTGCATATATACAGGTAAGATTTCTTTAGTTTTGATTCCAAGAAATGGAATTGCTGGCACAAAAGATACCCAAAGGTTTAACATTTTGATAGATAGTGTTAAATATATACTCTATATAGCAGTGTTGAAAGCAATTTCCTCACATCCTTATCAACAATATATATTATTTTAAAAAACGAAAAGGCGCTTTTCTATAATCACCCTTTATAACAAACAGTGCTCTGGGATGCAAACTTGGTACTCACTTTTCTAAAAGTTTGTCATAATTGTCACTGAGCAATTTTCGTTCTTTTTCCAAATCTTCAACTCTTTCCTGAAACTAGGAATGATAACAGAGTGACTAAGATAAAATTTTAAAATCTATTGCCTTGCACAAGATTTTCCTTTTCTGTTGCAGGGTGAGGCTGGCGGGGGGTGGGGGGTTGGGGGCACGGGGGAGGGGTTTCTCCATCCATCTCCCACGTCTGCAAGGAGTCGCTCAACTCTAAAGACTCGAACCAATTAAAGTTGGGATAGACACTTTTCTTGGAATTAATGAGGATTCTTGCAAGTAAATTAGCATGGTGTCTGAGTTTCTAGTGTTAGGGAAGCAGAAAAATGCCAAAAAAGAGCAAAGACTTTGGAGAACAGATGTAAGTATAAATCCCAGTTTTTCTCATAATACTATAATCTTGAGCAAATTACTTAACTACTTGGAGCCTCATTTCTCTCACTTGAAAAAATAAAACACCCACAGTGTTGCTAAGATGTACTTTTTAACAACCCTAAAATCAGAAAGTAACTTACAATTGATGGCATCTTTTAATTATGATTAGTTATTTACCTCCTTCAGCGTTGTCTGCAGAATGGACACATCCTCCAGCTGGCTCTTCAAGCTCACAGCCTTCTTGCTCTCCTCCTTCAGCTCTGCCCTGAGTTCATTCACTTGGCTAAGGAGGGCATCATGGGCTGCCCTCTGGATTCTCTGTTTCTGCAGCAAAAGGAAACTGTTCTGGGAATGGTCACATATTACCAGGACTGGACTCAAGATACCAGCCACCCTTGCATTCGCTAGTGGATGTTACAAAGTATGACCTTTATTAATAGTAAGTTGCATTTGCATTGTAAATTGACCCTGTTTTTCACCCTAGAATTTCTCAGAATGCATTGCTTCCCTGTTAGTGAGGATTTCCCACTCTGAGAAACTCTAATTTATAATCGAAGTCTCAGTTTTCCCAAGGTTCAAATTAAACCCTGGTTCTAGGAGAAGTGCCACCTTTCACAGCTGTCTTTACTGTCTAAGCTATTTGAGTGTTTTTTTATGATGACATCCTCCTCCCTTTGCACCCAGCAAAACGACATGTTAACTGCAGAAGTTAAGTGGCACTTTTCTGGTGGACACCTATGGTGAGGAACTACAGTGGCTGAACTCTGCCATAGTGACTCTTAATTACAGACATTCACCCAGCTTCACCAGCACCCCACTCACAGGGGTGAATAGGGCCAAATATTTACGGACACCAGAGAAGATCTGCAATGACATCATTATATCTCATCACCTCACACATGCTAGAAGAACACTCTTAGGAATTTTTGAGCCAATGCTGTGATTCTCTCTAGCAATGGGTTGAAAAATACTATACTAAATATTTCACAATTCAGATCTAATATTTCAATTTTTATGAAAACACCATAACAAGTAGCTTCTGATAACAGTAGTAGTATCATTTGTCTTAATAGAAATTACATGACACAATAACTTTGATTTAGTTGGGTAAGTTCTGGTGTCACATTACATTAAGATGAACCTGAATTTTGGGGATTTCATTACTCTAATTAATCAGAAAGAGAGATTCTTTTTTTTATTTTAATCATTGTTCAAGTACAGTTTTCTCCCCTTTACTCCTAATCCAACCTGTCCATTCCTCCCTCCCAACTTCCCTCCCATTACCACCCTCCCCCTAGTTTTTGACCATGTGTCTTTTAACTTTGTTCCTGTAAACCCTTCCCCTTTTCCCCTGAAACTCCCTCTTCTCTCTCCTCTGGTCACTTTCCGCCTGTCCTCTAAGAAAGAGAGATTTTTTATTAAGTACCTTCTGGAGCAGAGTTTCATATGCCTGAAAGAAAAAAATAAACATTACTCTATTGATATATCAACTTGAATATTGTTTTGATGTTTATAATACAAATGTTTAAATATTTACTTTATTTATTTTTCATAATCCTCACCCAAAAATATGTTTATTGATTTTATAGAGAGAGTCAGGGAGAGAGAGAGAGAGAAACATTGATGTGAGAGGGAAATATCGATCAGTTGCCTCCCATGCAGACCCTGACTGGGAATCAAACCCACAACTTTCGGGTGTATGGGATGATATTCCAACCAACTGAGCAACCTGGCAAGGGCTAAATATTTATTTTAAAATACATTATTAAGAATATCCATAAATCAACTCAATCTGAATACCTATTTACTAATTAATTGCTGCTGCTATTCCTTTGTGCCAGCTTGCCAGATAGTCTGTGAATGTAATAGACCACACCACTTCTTTCTTAAAAAATGAAGGGTCTTGTCTTTTATTCAAATTTGTCTTGCACTTGGTGGCTTATCCAAGAAAAATATTTATTTTCAAACTAGGCGCTATTACTTAGCATGCTTCAGGTCTCTTTCCAGTTTTAGAAGTAGAAAAGAATAATAATAACCAAACTAACAGCTACTATTGGTTGAGCATGTTACTATGTGCTTCATTATGTGTTACATTATGATCATTATAATTGTTTCACATATATTATCTCATTTAATCCTTACAGCAAATCTGAGAGGTAGGTAGTATTGCCTAAACTTGAAAAATGAGAAACCCAAGTTCAGAGAGCCAAATCACTTTGCTCAGACTCCAGGGTCTGTGCTATTGACGATCATATTTCACTGGTAAGGGATTAAGAGAATGCAAACTTGTTTTAGTACATGTGTGTGAAGGTGTGATTAAAAGGAAAATTGCTAAAGAAAAACAAATTATAAAACCTACATTTTAAAAAAATTGTGGATAATTATTCACCATTTAGGTCATTTCTACTACTACCACTGACATAAGTAAGGACGTTCAGTTTAGAACGGCTTTCTTCCTCTTTTCCTTTAATGCAATGGAGGAATTCATAGATGTTATCAAAACCTAAGCCCACAGATACAGGTATCCCCTGCTTTTTGAAAGTTCTCATTCTGCCACTTAGCTCTTACGAAAGAGCTATTATACACCCGTACCTTTTCACTAACTGATAGAGATCCAAAGAGGATTTTTGCTTTTACAAAGAAAGGTGAAAAGCAAAAATGGCATTCAGTGTTTGTTTTGGAAGAGGCTTTACAGAAGCAGCGCACACCAGAGCACAGCAGCAGGAGTGGCACGTCCAGGCTCCTTCCCCAGAACGGTGCTCAGCGTCTCAGCATCCAGCTGCCAGAGCCTGAACTGTGTCTGTGAGCATCTGTCCTTTACCTTGATTTGTTTTGTGCTTCCATCAGCAAGATGTGTGCTAAGGTATCAGAAAGGCCTAAGGGAGCTCGTCAGGCCTTATATACAGCATAAAACTGGGTGTAATTTAAATGTTTCAATGGTGGTGAATAAAGTAAAGATACTGTGCGTGCTTTGACCATGCCTGCATCCACCATTCATACTATTTACAGGCAGAGAGGAAGAATCTTGAAAACTGCAAAAGTTACCATTTGCTCTGCCAGCAGTAGAGTGGTCTTTTAGTCAGTATCCAGTTAGAGATAAAATGGGAAGACTATTGCTTGAGTGGATTGATAGGTGTGTAAAATGTGGTGTATATCATATCGTTCTTGCATTTACATGTTAGTGTTATTTTATTTTACTTTATTTTCGTACAAGGTGCCAATATTTATCTGAAGGGCACAAATCCCAGAAAGCAACAATGAGTAGTGTATAGATTCAACATACAGATGCCTTGTATTAGCACAATTCATCTTGGATTTCAGGGACTATACTAATGCAAGCTGGGCTGTTAGTGTTATTGGATATGATGTGGTAGGTTATTTCGGAAGTCTTGGGACTCTCACACATTTTTCTATATAAATTTATGGTAATTGCCTCTTTGCTTTAGGCCATTTCAGCTTATAAAAGCCTTATAAGAACACTCTACTTTCAGACAGCTGGGGAACCTACACAGCTATTTACCCATACAATTTTAAATTATCTTCCCTCCCATATTTCCACATCCTTTGAGTGCTACCAAAATTAACCAAATCAAAAGAATACAAACATATGTCTGTATTATTCTCTACAAACATAGGTTTGGAGGCTGGCCGTGTAAGGATGCTCTTCATCTCCACCAGAACAGACATACCAGGGCAGTCTTAACTGCCATCACTCTCGACCAAGGACACCACCATCGCCTAATCACCCAAGCCAGAGACCCAGACATCACATTTCATTTATCTGTTTCCTTGTCCACTCCCCTTGGGCGATAAAGTCCATTATTCTACTTCCTGGACTTCTCCCAGTACAGTCCATTTTCTGCAAGCTTCTCTCACCATCTTGGTTGGGACCCTTTTCTTTTCTTCCTTGGACTATTGCACTCCTGTTTTACCTGATTTCTTCACCTCCCATCTTAATACCAGCCAGCCTATCATTCACGGTGCTATCAGATTATCTTTTCCTGTAGTTTTGTAATTTCTGAGAATTTGAAAATTTCAGAACAGTATAAAGACTATAAAAACAGTCATCTATAATCTTACTACCCAGAATTAATAATTCAGTGCTTTGTAGTAGTTTTTCAAAGGTATTGTTTTTCTATTTTTCAAAAGTATTATTTCTTTATTAAAATGTATTTCAAAGATCTTTCAGACATTATAAAAAAAGGTAAAGTGATTTCTTTGGAGAAAAATATTGGTCATGTTATCAACTTGCTTAAAACCTTTCTGCAGCTTTCCAAAGTCTACATTCCTCATAAAGCCTCCAAGACCCAGTGCCTGACATTTCTTGCCTCCATGCCTTGGCCTACCACCCCTCTCCTGCTCTGGAAAGCCCTCCCCTCTCTTGCACACTCGTTAACAACTGCTGATCTTTCAGTATCCCAGTGTTTGACTCACGAATATACTCTTTTATGAATCCTTTTCAGATCCTGCACTCCATCCCCTGATAAGTCTGACTACTCTTTCTTTTGCATCTCCCCCCATCCCCTGGATGTGGATAATCATACTTGTTTACTTCTTGTTCTCTGGCTCCTGTAAGTTTCTTGAAGGCAAGAGGTGTCACTTATCTTTGTATTCTTTGTATCCCAGTACTTTGCACAGTTCCTCATACTCAATATTTTTTTTCAATTAAATAATGGTGCCAATCTATCATTTAGACCCTCGACGCCCTCCTTCCCCGATTCAGATAGGAGTTTCTATTGCATGGCAATGAGAAAAGAGTATGAAGTGATTGTGCCAGATAAACCTGGACTCAAAGTCTGTTCTGCCCCTTACCATCTACATGAATTGAGCAAGTTACTTAACTTCTTTTAGGCTCAGTTCTTTCATCAGTTCCTTCATCCATTAAGTGTATTTACCTTGAGGGTTGTCAGGCTTAAATGAGATTATGCCTATAAATCTCTAGTACAGAGTCTGCATATAGAGGGTTCAGTTAAAGCTACTCTCCTTCTCTTCCTCTGTCACACTGCTCTTGGCTTCCTAACTTAATTACATTCTGCTTGTGGCTCTTGGCTGCAACCTTAACCCTGACACAAATTAACACCATTTGATTGAAACTTATTGGGTAGGGCTTGAGCCTTCTTCCTAATAGAGAGATAATGGGAAGTAGTGAAAAAAGAATGGACTCTGAGTTGCAAGGACTGGGTTTGAGTATCACCTATAAGTGAGCTTTTGTGAGCTTTTGTGAGCTTAGACGAGTGACTTGGTTTCTCTCAATTGTGGTCTCCTGTATATACAATGGAGACAACAATATTCATCTCTCTCCCTCTCTTTTAACTCTCACCCAAGGATATGTATTTTTTAAAATTGAGTTTAGAGAGAAAGGAATGGAGAAACAGAAACATCTATTTGTTGCCTCCCTTATACACCACAACTGGGGATTGAACCCAAAACTCAGGCATGTGCCCTGACCAGTAATCAAACCCTTGACCTTTTGGTGTATAGGATGATGCTCCAACCAACTGAGCCAGCTGGCCAGGACAATACTCACCATTTAACTAATTGTTTTTCCCCCTAGAAGGCAGAGATGATGATGGCTACTCACCTTCTGAACTTCTGTTAATTGTGCTTTTGTTGCTGCCAATGTGATATTCCTTTCATGTAAGAGCTTCTTAAGCCGAATCAGCTCTATGTTCTCCTTAATGGAAGTTCTAGAGAGAGAAGACAGTGCTAAACTATTCTGTCTGAGAATGGATGAAATTAAGCGTCTTTCCCCCTGATTTTGCACCAAAAAGAATCTCTTCCTCTTGCTTCGTGCCTATCTCCCCCACAACGCACCAGAAATAGGAAGTGTGTACACACTCCTGTGACAATCTCCTTTCTCTCATTTCCCCTCACACCAGCTGAGACTTGAGAGACCACCAACCTTAAATTCCATGTTCTGAGAAAACATACAGCTGTTTTTAAAAGTTATGGTGCTCACGGTTTCCCATAAACTTTGCAAAGAGCTACCAAGTCTGAACTGTGTTTCCTTGGAGAAACTCTAAAAGTGTGGCTATGGATGGAAGACACAAGGAAAGATTATACTTTCTGAACCTAAAAGATCATGTTTTCTTGACTGTTTGGAAAGTATTGGGAGGATTTGGGCTCACTAGACCGCATCTCAGTGATTCGCAGTTCTAGCTGCTTATTAGAATCATTTGGAAAAATCTTTAAAATTACACTGCCTATAGTCAGGAGCCCCCACCTCCCTCCTTTCCGTCAGTGGAGGAAGACGTATTACCGCCCGAGCTCTGCCTCCTGTCTCCTCCCAACACTGACCCAGGTCTGTGTAAAAACTGTCTTCCATGAAACTGGTCCCTGGTGTCAAAAAGGTTGGGGACCGCTGGTAATCCACCCCCAAATAACTGAAAGGGAGTCTCTGAGATGGGGCCCAGGCACCTGTGGCTTTAAAAATTCTCCAGTTGAAAACTTATGGTCACACAAAAACTGCACATAGATGTTTACAGCAATTTCATTCATAATTGCCAAAAACTTGGAAATAACCAACTTGTACTTCAGAAAGTGAATGGGTGAATAAAATGTGGTACGTCCAGACAATGGAGCATTACTTGGTGCTAAAGAGAAATGAATTATCAACCAATGTCACCCCAATAAATGTAATGAAAATAATAATAAAAATAAAGAAATGAGCTATCAAGCCATGAAAAGACATGAAGGAAACTTAAATGCATATTGCTAAATGGAAGGAGCCAATCTGAAAATGCTACATGCTATGTGTTTCCAACTATGTGACATTCTGACAAGGACAAAATCATAGACAGTAAAAAGATCTGTGGTGCCAAGTGTAAGGTGGCAGGAAGGAATGAACAGGCAAAGCATAGAGGATTTTTAGGGCAGTGAAACTAGTCTGTATAATACTATAATGGCAGATACATGTCATTATGAATTTGTTCCAAAGAATGTACAACATGGAGAGTGAACCCTAAGGTAAACTATGGCCTTTCGGTAATAGTGACATGTCAGCGTAAGTTTGTCCATAATATCAAATGTACTGTCTGGTGTGGATGTTGACAATGGGGGAAGCCGTGTGGAGGTGACAGGGGCGTTAATGGGAAATATCTGTACTTCCTGCCCAATTTTGTTGTGAACCTAAAACTACTCTAAAAATAAAGTCTGTCTCTGGCTGGTGTAGTTCAGTGGATTGAGCCCTGGCCTGCGAACCAATGGGTGGCAGGTTCCATTTCCAGTCAGAGCACAAGTCTGGGTTGCAGGCCAGGTCCCCAGTAGGGGGTGCATGAGAGACAACCACACATTGATGTTTCTTTCCCTCTCTTTCTCCCTCCCTTCCCTTCTCTTTAAAAATAAATAAAATGCTTTTTTAGTGTATTTTTTTTTAAAGTTCTCCAGGAATTGATGCGCAGTGATGAGAGTAAAAAAGCTTTTCTTCAACGAAGTGAAGCAGCAAATCTATTGTACATACGCATCCTCTTGAGGTTAACCCATTTCTTAACCTACTTGGGAGTTCAGGTCTACTTTTAAAGTTGAGTGTAATTTCAAGTATTTTCTTTTCCTCTGAGACTGAGGGGAAATGCAAAGAAGAATCTCTTGCCCTGACCGTTGTGACTCAGTTGGTTGGGTACGGTCCCACAAAGCAAATGGCTGGGGCATGTGAGAGAAGCAACCAATGTTTATTTCCCCACTTTTCTCCCTCCCTTTCCCTCTCTCTAAAAATAAATAAATTAAAAAGAATCTCTTGTTTTTTCAGTTCATCATAGCTTGAGGCATGGAAGGCCACACTCGTACCGAAGCTCTGTGGCCTTCTGAGCACACTCCAAAGAGCCTCTTTGTTCAAAATCTTCATCTTTGGACCATATTTTCTCAGGAGACTTGGGTGGTTCTTCCACTTGCATAGCATTGCTGGTCATAACGTGGGCACTGTTGGGCACGCATAAATCAATGAGTTTAGTCATAATATGACTTTGCTGAAATAAATTATACTTTTAGAAATAGGAACATTAAACACAAAAGAAGAAAGAATTTGCTGTACAAAGAATGAGAATTAGGCTCTCACATAGATAAAAAAAGAGTAGTTAGTAATCTTGGTATGTGTGTAAAATAATCTGACTAAATAAAGCTTTTAAGTGTCAAACAAATATAAATGAATTATGGCATAAGGGACAAGAATGTAAAGAGGAAAAGAGGCAGTACCTTCAGTTAAGGAAAAGCTTTTATTTTTCTTTCCTTGGAAGAAGAGAGATGCTTACTTTCCATTTTTAAATGATGAAGTTAGAATTTGACCTATGGTTGACTTTCATCCTCTCTGAGAATGCTGAAAAGACTCGAAAATACCAACATTTGCTTGTTTCCTAAATGATGTATTTTCATTTAAAGGTGAAAGAATAACCACATGGGATAAATGAAAAAAAAAAACAAAACTCACAGCTTGCTGGGTTCACTGGATATTTCACCTCTGGTTTTTTCATTTGTCATGTGCTCCTTGAAGGTGGGAGGGGCTGTGTAGCTCAGCCTGTCCCTTGGCTCTGAAAGTTTAGACAGAAGATGCAGACTCTGGCAACAGATTTGTCTAGAATGCCAAGTGCTAGCACTGGAACACCAAATGCTGGAAGCAGGGAGCCTTGAGACTGGGGAAATCTTTATATGACCACTGAACCCAGAGGAGAGGTTCTCAGTCCTTACCCCTGCACACACATGCAACTACAGGTTTTTAAGTCAACAGGACTATAGGCTGTCAAGTAAGTGAATACAAAAGGCAAGAAAGAACAAGCTTGTCCAGGGCAGAGACTGTATGTCTAACTCCAATGCATCTTTATTTCTAGTACCTGGTGTATAATTGGTACTCAATAATGCTGAAGTTAAATTGAACTGAAATTTAAAATTTCTTAGTTTTTCTACTTTTAGCTGTTTTTGCAAAGATTTGGTTAGCTCAAGTAGGGAGCTTAGAAATAGAGGGGCATGCTAAACAAAACCCGACATTGAATCCCAAGGTAAAGACACTGCATTCCTGTGAATCTAACTCAGAGCTGAGTAGGCTAGGAGGAGGAAATTTACACACACAATTTTACTTAATCCAATGTTGTGTTCCACAGCAGCCGGAGTCTCTTAGCCGCCTGGAATACAGGAAGAGGAGAAATTGCAGCTCCTCACTCACCACCTGACTTTTGGCCTGGACTTCGTGAATGGGCTTTGAGAATATCTGAACCCACGGAATTGTATGCAAAGTTTTGTCTAGGTGCTGTGCATTTTTCTTGGGAGGAGGCCTCGCTTTGATTGATTGTGTTTTCAAAGGAGTCCACTTCCCCCAAAAGGCTAAGAACTCCACTTTAGCAGCACAGTGCCAGAATTTCAGAGTCCCAGTAGAGGGATCTATCTTGGGATCACTGCGGCTTACACCTGAGTGGGAGGGACATCAACGTTATCTCTCTGGCTGTTTTCTAGCCCCACTGCAGGACTTCACTAGCAAATTGCCACTCCAGTTGTCTGATTGTCCTCTGAGCAGTACTTCAGGTTGAACTGAGAATTTTGAACCTGGCATCCCACTCAGGGCGGAAAATAAACCCCCAACCTTTCAGGGAGGTAGAAAGGAATGCAAATAAGAGAACAAATAACCAAATAGGGTGGCGGGCAGAATGAAGCAGTGAGGAGGAATATGTGGCTGGCAAATCAACCTTTCCCCAGTGTTCCAGCCCTGTCGGGGACACAGTCCTGCCTGAGCCTCACCCCTCTTCAGTTTCTGCATCACTGGTGCGCCGGCGCTGTGGAGCTGTCTCTGTCCCACGTGGGACCGAGGCTGGGTGCGGCGCGAAACAGGGGGGCCCTCGCGCTGGAACTGCTGTTGAAGCCCAAGCGTCAGGGAACGCTGCCGCCACCCAATGCTCCGCCGCCGCCTAGCGGGCTCCGAGGGCTGCTCCAGGGTCACCACCTCTGCCCTCCGGTCTCGGCCCACAGCGGTCAGTCGCAGCAAGGCTGTTCTCATCCTATCCGCAAAAATAGAATTCGAAGCATGTGATCTCTATGACAGTTATTTCTACAGTTTATTTGGTGGCAAATAATCTGAATTGATCTGTGATATAAATTTATCTACTGTAGTCCATTATTTACACTTAAAAATTTTATTTTCTAAAAAAAAAGAAAAAAAATCCGTCCCCAGTACACTATAACACTTTGAGGGCAGGGACATAGGGTTCGTTCCATCTTTGCCCATTGTGTTGCAGCGATCACAATATACTTGTGTGTATATTTATGTTTAAATTATATGCATTTACTTCTGTACTAATGAATTATGGCCATTATACAACATAAACAACATACTAATTTTTAAAGGGGGGATAATTAAATATAAGTAGAAATTTTAATATTTACTTCTCCCATCCCAATTGTCTGCACACCTGTGTATATGTGCCCAACTCTGAGGACTAGTCTTCTAAGCCCCTGGCATACATGGGGCCTTATCCATAGCAGATAGTCATCACTCTTTATTGTCTTGACCTAAAATCATGCTTTTTACCATTACCATCAGATTCTGTGGTCCCACTACCTAGCAGTCCTGACATTTACTGCCCATGTGTCCTTGGGCATGTCATTAAATTTCGTGTTCAATTTCCTCATCTATGAATACACATAAAAACTGTACCTGCCCCATTAGATTGCTAGGAGGATTAAATAAGTTAATATATGTAGAGTGCTTAGGACAGTGATGGTGCACTGTAAGCATTGTATGAATTAGCTATTGTTATATATGTTTATATCCAGATAAAGAAATCAAGGCATAAAATAGCTAGGTAACTTGCCTAAAGCCAAGGAGGGAGGATAGAACCCAATTTAGACACTTAATACCTATAATCTCAAATACTTTTTGGTTATCAACCAAGAAGCAAGATTTTTTGACCCATGCAACATTCTGACTTCAGATTCTTGAGTTCTCCACAATATAAAAGAATCTCCAACTCTGAATAGCACTGGTTTACAGTGTAAACCTACAATCTTGCAGATTCTAAATGAAGTTTTGAACCACTATTGGGCATTACCATAAAAAAGCAAAAAGCTACTCTTGACATTGGGGAATTGGTCTGACATAGCTAGTCCTCAGTGTTGTTTGAAGTTTTCCTGGTGCTTACAACTAGGCCCTGTTATTGTCCTGTTGGACACAATCTCACAGAATATGAATATCAGACAAGGCCATTTGAGACCAAGGAAGAATGATACAAAATAAGGCCACTGTATAATCTTGTCTAAGCACAGACAAAAAGCAAAGTCACTGTGCCACCACAAAATACCCAACATCCCTCTCTCCTGGCTAATATGAGTGACTGCTACTTCTTTACCTATTAGAAATATAGCCTTACTCTCTTATCTCCCTGTAGCCTTAGCTCCCTGTAGATGAGATTTTTAAGATATGCAAACACAAAAGTGTCTCTGCTTTCTGAAACTTCCAAATCTGGAGCAAACTCCTATTACCTTAGACTCTTCTCCAAATCACTCAGCTGAAGCTCAAGTCCTATACTAGGTTCTTTCTAAAACATTCCTGTCAGATGCCTTTAGTTCCCCACGGTGTGCATTTTTTCTGGCTGCAATGAGTGACAAACCCAACTTGCTCAACTCTAGGTGTGCTCCGGTTGGTCTTTGCCTGGAAGGCACTGACACCAGTATCTTCAAAATATGCCCCAGAGATAATCCTGGAACTTTCATTCTTCCCATCGGTCTGTCTACTCATTCTCCATCTCAGATTCCTCTCTAGGGCCCTGATGCACTTTTGAAAGCCAGCACTACAAGGTCACTGTACATAGATTTCTGAGTTAAGAGCTTTCAGCTCTGCCACTCACTGGCTGTGACTTTGGGCAAGTTACTTAACCTCTTGGTTAGTTAATAGATATAAAGCACTTACAACATACCTCCATATAATAAATGATCAATTTAAGTTTTGGTTTGTTTTATACATTAAAAAAACCCCTTCTCTTACTTAATCCTAGTCTTTGTTCCCTGAGATTTTTGGCTATTCCTCCTGTCCCTACCCCCTCTTTAGTGGCTAGGGAAGGATCCTGTCCAGGATCTTGCTCTGTGAGTTAAAATAGCTCTTGATGACACTTTGTGGCCTATGGCCACAGTCTATTGACCTGTTTGGCAAGAAAGCCAAATAAAGCGATATTGCTTTCAAAAAATATTTTTGAAGTTAACCATTTTTGACATTTGAATTATGTTCTGGTGAAGACAACTCAGGAAAACGTATTCTTTTTGGTTTAGTGTGGTAGAGGCCTGATGTAGATACAGCTTTTAAAGATGTAGGAACTCGAGGTACCTTTTGATCTCATCCTGTTGCTTCCAAGAAAGCTCCTTCAGCAGCATGTGCTCTTCACGAAGACGAAACAAATTGTCCTCTAATTCTTTCCGGCTCATCTTGCTCAGAGTTGGTTGAATTTTAATTTTCTTACCTAAAGTCCCAGGCGAGAGTAAATGGAGATTAATTTTACATGCAATTTAAAAAGCCCATCAGGGCCCTGATCACATTTCATCCAGAGGACTGAAGTCTTTCTTGAGTCAAGTACTTAATCAGAAATGAAGAAGTGCATGAAATGTGTACCAATGGACCTCTTTATCATTCCATGTCACTCTTAGATGAGGAATATCATTCCATATCATTCTAACATGAGGTATGACTCAATTTCCTGTCTAGAAGGAACATTCTAAAAAATATATCAAATAGAACTACTGGTGTAGCTAATTTGTCTTTTTAATTTAACTTCTATTTTTTCTCTTTATTAGATAATTTCGACCTAGACAAGGATTGTGCCCACAACTCTCTTTAAATCTCCCATAAGAAAAAGGATAGAAACATTTCTTTTTTTTGTTGTTATTCTATTATAGTTGTTCCAATTTTCCCCCCTTGCCCTCCTCTGCACAGCCCACACCCTGCTCCCACAGTCAATCCCCACACTGTTGTTTATGCTCATGGGTCATTCATACATGTGTTTTGACTAGTCCTTTCCTTTTCTTACCACCATTATCTCTCTCTTCCCTCCCCTCTGGTTTCTATCATTCTGTCCATGTTTCCATGTCTCTGGTTCCATTTTGTTTGTTAGTTTATTTTGTTCATTAGATTCCTCTTATAAGTGAGATCACATGGCATTTGTCTCTCACTGAGTGGCTTATTTCACTTAGCACAATATTCTCCAGTGCCATCTATGGTATTGCACGAAGTAGGATTTCTTTCTTTCTGTTACGTAGTATTGCAGTGTGTAAATGTACCAGTTTTTGATCCAGTCATTTACTGATGAGCACTTAGGCTGTTTCCAACTCTTGGCAATTATAAATAGTGCTTTTAGGAACATAGGGATGCATAAGTTCTTTTGAATTGGTGTTTTAGGATTCTAATGGTATATTCCCAGCAGTGGAATCACTGGGTCAAAAGTAGATCCATTTTTAATTTTTGAAGAAATTCCATACTGTTTTCCACAGTGGTCACACCAGTTTACTTTCCCACCACCAGTGCATTAAGGTTCCCTTTTCTCTACATCCTCACCAGCACTTGTTTGTTGGTTTATTAATGACAGCATTTTGACAAGAGTGAGGTGGTATCTCATTGTGGTTTTAATTTGCATCTCCCTGATGCCTAGTGATGCTGAGCATCCTTTCATATGTCTCCGGGCCCTCTGTATGTCCTCCTTGGAGAAGTGTCTATTCAGAACCTTTGCCCATTTTTTAACTGGATTTTTTTGTTTTCCTGGTATTGAGTCATATGAGCTGTTTACATATTTTGAAGATGAAACCCTTGTCCAATGTATTATTGGTAAATATGTTCTCTGATATGTTTGGTTCCCTTTTCATTTTGCTGATGTTTTCTTTAGCTGTGCAGAAGCTTTTTAATTTGATGTAGTCCCATTTGTTTATTTTTCTTTTATTTCCCTTGCCCTAGGAGATATATCAGCAAAAATATTGCTGCGTGAGATATCTGAAATTTTACTGCCTATGTTTTCCACTAGGACTTTTATGGTGTCATGACTTATATTTAAGTCTTTTCTCCATTTTGAGTTTGTTCTGGTATAAGGTGTGAGTTGGTGGTCTAGTTTCTTTTTCTTTCTTTCTTTTTTTTTTTTTTTTGTTGCATTTACCTGTCCAGTTCCCCCAACAGCATTTATTGAAGAGGCTATTTTTACTCCATTGTACATTCATGCCCTCTTCGTCAAATATTAATTGCCCATGGAGACATGGGTTTACTTCTGGGCTCTCTGTTCTGTTTCACTGATCTATGTATCTGTTCTTATGCCAGTACCAGGCTATTTTGATTACAATGACCTTATACTATAGTTTTATATCAGGTATTGTGATCCCTCCAACTTTATTCTTCTTTCTCAAGATTGCTATGGCTATTTGGATCTTTTCTGGTTCTGTATAAATTTTTGGAGTATTTGTTCTAGATCAATGGAGAAACAATTTTTTAATTACCAAGAGTAATCTCATTTGTTTCTGTAATCTGGAGAAACTGTTCCC